>JBBPKC010000461.1:0-18131 GCA_038089055.1 Tylopilus aff. balloui
CTGTGGTCCTCGTTTCGGGGTCACAGACCGAGCTTAGGTAATTGACGGTTCGTTTCTGAATCAAGGGCCACTGCTTTGTTACTTTGGTACCCATGGCCAACACATCTTCCAGCACACCACCGTCGGAATCTCGAGCAGACACTCAACCAATAGAACACTTCACTTCACAGCCCGAGTATCATTCAGGGGACTTGTCTAAAGGACGCCAAGCGGTCCTCAAAGATGTTGGGAGGTATCTCCAACTCCCCTATTCCACTCTAATCAATTCGGTATTTGGCCCTCCCGTCGACACCTCACAGCAAATACGCGACGAATTCATCCAGGACGGTATCGTCGTACAGACAGGCACAAACCTCCGATGGGCTACTGCCATGGTCTCCCCGGCTTGGTCAAACGTCTCCGAAAGTACACTAGACAAACGTGGGAATTCTATTGCAATTGACTTCATCAGCCCACTACCTCCTGATGAAGGCCACAATATGATCATCTCTATCACAGACTGCCTATATGCCTACCTCCAACTCATCCCTTGCAAAGACATGCTCATAGCATGTAACTTTGCTTTACTCTTCTTCAATCACTGGTACTGTGAAAATGGCCTACCTCTGGAGATTGCAATAAGCTTTTCCTTTCTTGCTTTTGGCATGCACTCCACAAACTAACTGGTGTCCACTTAAAAATGTCTACAGCTTATTACCCTCAATCTAATGGTATTAGTGAATGAACAAATAAAATGGTTATATAATGTCTTTGCTTTTTCATTGATCAATATCAATGTGGCTGGGTCAATGCACTACCTTATGTATAGTTCAATATCATGAACACCATCAATGCCAGCACTGGATTTTTACCATTTTACTCCATTTGAGATGAAGTCTATGTCTTTTATCTTCTTTTTCTGCTAACTTTTTCAATGAATTTGATAGTGATACTCTTTGTTGAGAATCATGGTATTCATTTTATCTTATCTTTGAATCCATAACCATGATTCTAGATCACATCATGTGATTTATTACATGATCTTTTACTCATTATTGGCTAATTACACTATTCACATTATGAAGGCCATGATATCATAGATAAGCTCCTCTATTGCTATTGATTTACTTATCAAGCATATACTGTGGATAACACATCTATGATGACTTACTATACTATATACAATATAAGGCATACATGGTAATACTAGGCTTTTTATACTATATAAGACTTGGGATTTCTTCTATATCAAATAATAGCTCTAGTAATAGTCTTCTATCTGTTCACATATCTGCTCCCTTTTAACCACCCAAGAGCCCTTAGTGCTATACTGCTATCAATATCTCTCTTTTCACAATCTTGTCACTATCTTCAAGTGAGTCTTGCTTAGAGCTTTCACATAAGTTACTTTCTCTACATTGTTGGGCATATTTTGCTCTCAAAGAAATATTTCTTGAATCTCTTTACTCTTGACACATAACATCTACTTGATCACATTATCTCTCAGGTTCAGAAAGCCCAAACCTCTTACATGCAAAGACATTGCAAGCACTCAAAGCAAATGCCTTACATAGCCCTGAACCTTCCTTTGTCATCAGTGACCAGGTTTTGCTTGAAACACACAATCAATGACATGACTATCTTTACCATGGTAATAAACATGTCATCAAATTCATGCCATAGTTTAATAGGCCCTACTACATCTCACATGCTAATCTGTCAACATCCATATATATCTTGGACCTCCTGTCAACTACCCACATACATTCTATTTTTCATGCAAGCCAGCTATAACATTATATTTCCAATAACAACATACTCTTTTTACATTATAAATAGACTCATCCTCCACTTATCATTGTCACTGAAGGTCTAGAAGAAGCCTTTATTGACTAGATTATTGATGAATATTGTGTTGGTTATGGACAACAATACCTAGTTCAATGGCTGGGGTATAGACCAGAGAATGATGAATGGCTCACACAGAAATAACTTCAAGACTACAAGGTACTTGATCAATGGAAACAATGTGCAAACTCTATGTAGAGTGGGAGAGTGTAACATCCCTTGGATGTTACCAGAGCAGTAGGATGCCAGATATACTCAGACATCATCTGCCCAACAGGTAGTATATATACCAGATACTCATCTATATCTTATACTTCTTCTTCTCTCTCTAAATAATATATGTTTAGCATGTTCTGCTTTGAGTGTACTACTGCCAGTGGTTTCACTTTTGGGTCAAGGTAACCATTTTGCATGGTAGGGACTATTTTGGTATTTGTTTGTCTATCAATCTTTACATGCAGATTATCAATGAGAATAGTGTGTTTTGGAATGAAGGTTGTGTTAACTAAGCATGTTATGAGTCATGTGACTGTGGTACTCAACCTCCATATTAGTAGATTACATAAGTACCTACTGTACTATATAAGCTTCAAACTCAGCTTTGAGTTTAAATAATACTCTTGATCTCAAACCACCATCTTGTCTTTAAGATCACTATTTAACTTTACTATCAAATGTGAGTATGAAGTAGCTAGTAGCATAGCACCTATGGTTTTCTACAGGTTATAAGCCCCAGTTAATGCTGAGTTGATTAAGCTTGATGATATCACCCACAAGAAGCACTCATCACTCTTGACACTAGGCTCACTGATCCTTGAGCAAGCATTTTATGCTGCTCATAGATGGGCTAGTCACCTCTAATAACTATATCAATGTTGTTGCATGAATTTGCACACATTTTGATCATTGTTAGAAGTATTCCTTATGGGAAATCTATGCTGGTATATCCCAAAACTATTGAGTAGCATGACTGATGTTCTTTCAAGAACTATGTTGTCCTTTTCCATCAAAGATGTTCACATTCCTATTTTTACTGGGAGTAACTGGAACATTTGGTGGCCTATGATCCAGGCCTATATTTATGCTACTGGCTGTTCATAAATACAAGCCCTCTAGAAACCAGAGATTCCCCTTGCCACAGTGAAGCCCAAAGTAATCAATCACTGGATTGCCTGGACTAAGGTGAATGATACCACTATCGGGACTATTCAGCTATACATGATAGACTCTCTTTGTTAAAAGTACATGTAAACTAAAGCATCTGAGCTTATTGCAGCTTTACATGCTAAGTTTGATGTCAAGTCTATCCTCTCGGCTTACTTGCTTTTTAAAGAACTTCTTGATATCCAGATTCTTACCAATGCTCATTCAGCTCTGGCCTTAAATAAGGTTGATATCCTTTTTGCTTGGCTTTTAGCAGCCAAATATATATTTTCTAAAAAGATTTAGACCATAATGCTATTGGCCAAGCTCTCTGCTACTATGCAGGTCATAGCCCAAATGCTGATGGTGAAGAAGGACTCAGAAGGTAATGTCTCAGATCCAACAATGGTAAAAATCCATTCTGCCATTGTACTTGCCTGGGAACAGTATTCTCTTACCAGAGAAAAGCTGAATGGTCAACAGGCCAACAAGATTTTGGCTGTCAAGTTGAAGGACACTGAGCCCAAATTCTTCCAGTAGTAGAAACCTACTGTCTTCTTGTTTAACAATGAGTTGAAGCAATAAAAAGCTCACAAGGGAAAGAAGGGCAAAAATAAGCCCTAGTCCTCAAATGTTACTGCTAAAATGTTATCCTTTGCTATCACTGCCCCCATCTTCATACACACTACCAGTCCTGCTCTGATGCCTGACTCTCATCTTCTCGCATACCAAAGTGTGTAGCTTTATCAAGGATTTATGGGACTGCCTACTGATATATGCATATAGTAGACATTTACACTAGCTGAGCACATAGGTATCCAACTCTTGTGCAAGTCCATCTGCACTATTGACACAGATTTGACTGCAGGGATTGGGATTATCTCTCCCAAGGTCTGCCTCCTCACTCCTGAATCTATCACTCTCCAGGGATGGATTCCTTCTATAGAGTACATTGAGAGTGACACTGTCACTCTTAACATTATGGAGTTTCTAGAGTCTAATGATGAGATACCACCATTGAAGAAAGGAAAGTGCACTCACCACATTAAGCATGCTATTAAATCCATCCTAGTCAAAACCTGGGACATTGTTGACTGACATCTATGGGTCAGACATTGATGCTGAGATTGCAGATGCTGTGGGTTTGAAACTAGTTAGCCTGGTCATCACTGATTTTACCATGTTATATATCCCTCATTTTTCTATGTGAACCAAAGTTGATGATGAGTTGCTTAAACATCTAGTTTGTAATTCTTCTCCTTTGTGTACTATAGTAGATAGTACATAATTTGCATGTATGGTTGATGTGCAGGACATTCTAGATACCAATATTCTAGTTGCTGCTCCCATATCCAATTTAAAGTGTGCTTATAAGATGAGTGACTATAAGTGCAAAGGTCACAACAAAGGTATTAAAGATCTTTGGATCCTCAATTCTAGTGCTTCAATGTACTTCATGCCTCATAAAGAGAACTTTGTTGAATACAAAGAGCTTGACAAAAAAGACCACATTGCTATATCTATTGCCACCTCTGTTATCTTAGTTATTGGGCTTGGATGAGTACTAGTATGATGGATCGATGGCTTAGGCCAGAACCAAATTCTATCATTACATGATGTCAGACATTTACCCAACTCAGGGGTCTGCCTCATCTTAATGGGCAAGCTCTTACAAAATAGTGCTCACACTAAGAGTGCTAGATCTAAGATTTATATATTATATGGAGATCCTTGCCAAGTTTGTGGCTGGTAGAATGGGACCTACTCTATACATGATTCTAGTCCTTTCCCTTCACAAGCATAAGTCCACAATAACTAGATTTTTATCATTCAACATTGTACATAAGAGATTTGAACATCCCTCTAAGGAAGTCTTATATCAGGCTAAGAAGCATACTATTGACTTTTCTGACATCTCATTCCCATCTGAGACTCCAGTATGCCCTGGCTATATTAAAGGCAAATTACCTTTGAGAAGTTTCCCTTCTAGAGCATCATGCCACTAGAGCCTTTGAGCTTGTGTACTTAGATTTAAAATTCTTTCCTGTGGAGTTATATCACCACAATAAATATGTGATTATATTCCTGGATGATTACTTATCATATACATGGACAGTTCCCATCAAAAAGAAGAATGATGCCTTGAGTACTACTTAGCAGTTCCTTAAAATGGTAAGCATCCAATATAAGTCCAGAATAAAGGGATGGATGTCCAATGCTAGGGAAGAATATAAATCCCAAGTATTCAATATGATGCTCAAGGAGACAGGCATAATAATTTATCAATCAACCCCTCATACTCTAATGCAGAATGGCAAAGTTGAAAGGCTTATGTGAACACTTTCTGACAAGTCAGAGTTGATGTGGCATAATGCTTGTACCCCTGACAGTTGGTGGGAGTTTTCATTTGCCCATGCTATACATGTGTATAACCATATATCTATTGCTCACTTAAATGGTAAAATACCATTTGAGTTGATTCGAGGACAGGTACTAGACATTAGCCATCTTAGAATATGGGGTTGTGCTACTTATGTATATGTTCCCTCTAAAACTTGATCCTCGAAGCTAGCCCCTAAAGCTGAGCTTATGATTCATATTGGTATTGTACCTGGCATAATGTCAAACTATATTTTTATGAAAATAACCAATATAGTGTTTATTTCCGCTTATGCCATTTTTGAGAAAGATAGATTCCTGAAATGTATGAAAGTGAGAAACTCCTTTAGACAAGAATCATCTGCCTTTGAGGATTAAGGTCCTTCTTTTGGCCCTGACCTTCCAGGTCTCTCAGATGACTAACCTGGTTCACTATCCTTACCATCAGCATCTCCTACCTATTCTGCCACTCTAGTGCCTTTATCATCTTAAAGGCCAGTTACTTCACTGAGGTGTTAGTCTCCAGTACCTTCTACTGTACCTCCCACTCCCTGTCACTCTCAGCATGAATGCTATATGCAAACATGCTCAGATAATGTGTATGGTAATGACTGACACTCAGTAGAGCAACAATGAGATTTGAACTGACTATACTGATGGTGTGATATTGTTGGTGAACCTAGATGTTTGTTCTATCTGATAGATCTGGCTTCTCAGATGCCTAGAGAGCTTCCTGACACTTTTGCACAGCAAGCCCCTAAACCCTCACAAGACAATGAATTATTTCCTTCTGATAAGGAAGTTAAGCATCTATGTTGGGAAGAGGGAGTAGGCTTAATTGTGCATTTTATGTTAAAGGCCATACCCTATGAATTGTCTTCTGCAGAGACAAAGCCAGTACAAGAGTGGACCTATTGGGATATTCTTAAACTCCCTTCAGCCGAATAGAAGGAGTGAAGAGCTGCCTGCAAACAGGAGCTTAAAATGTTGCATGAGCAACAAGTTTATAAACTCATGGATGTGCCCAAAGGGCATAAGATTATAGACAATTGCTAGGTTTTTGACATAAAAACTGATGGTCACAAAAAGGCATGCCTTGTTACCAAAGGTTTTACCCAGGTCGAGGGTATAGATTTTGACCAGATCTTTTCTCCCATAGTGCATTTTGAGACCATGCACTTAATGCTTGCACTCTTCACACTTGAGAATTGGTATATCAAGGCACTTGATGTCTGATCGGCCTTCCTTTATGGAAAACTCACAAAGGAGCTTTACATAAAGCAATCCAATGGCTTTAAAGTTAAAGGCCAAGAGCACAAAGTCTGCCAACTTTTACATGCTATTTATGGCCTCAAGCAAGCAGCCATAGCATGGTGGGAAACCATCAATGAGTCTATGAAGGATTTAGGCTTTGAGCAACTCAAGTTAGATACTGGTCTATTCCTCTATTGGAAGAAAAACACATTGATCATTGTTATCATCATATATGTTGATGATGCCATGTTTTGTGGTCCATCTAAGGTGATCGTAGATGAGATTAAGGTAAAGTTCATGAAGAGATGGGAATCTTATAATCTTGGTAAACTCAAAGAATATCTTCATATGCATATTCAATGATCAGGAAAGTCAATCTTAATTGATCAAAATGACTATCTTCTGAAAGTTGTTGAGCATTGTAAAATGATTAATGCCAGATTGACCCCAACTCCTTTGCCAGAAGGGTATTACCCTCTCTTTAACTCTGATCCTATTGACCCTGAACTATGATCTCACTACCAGATGGTGATCAGCTCTCTATTGTATCTTTTTCTTGGTACATGTCCAGATATTGCCTATGCTGTTTCAGCAATAGCAAAACATTCTGTGAATCCTTTGCAAGATCATCTCAATAGGGCACTATATATTTGTTGCTATCTAAATGGGACCTACAATACAACCCTTGTTTATGATGGTGGCTCTCAAGCAGGATTAATTGCTTTCATGGACTCTGATTGGGAATCTGATCCCAATACTAGACAATTAACTACTGGATATGTAGTAAAACTAGCCAATGTTGCAATAGCTTGGAAGACACATTAACAGAGTCAAGTAGCTTACTCCTCTACTGAAGCTGAATATGTTTTACTTTCTGATTGTAGTCATCAACTGATATGGTTGAACTCTCTATTCAAAGAGCTTGGATATGACCTGAAGCTGATTTCCCTGTATGGTGACAATCAGGGTTCTATATTCATGGCATCTAATCTGATTACTGAAAAGCAATCTAAATATATTGATATTTGCTGGCATGGTATTTGAGAATTTGTTCATGAAAAATTAATTGAGCTATTCTATGTCAAAGACTCTAAAAACCCTGCTGATTTACTAACAAAGAATCTTGGCAGAGTGAAGTTTGTAAAATTCCAATCACAATATGGCTTAGTCTATGGCAACACATAGTCCTTGTAAGCCAATTCATTTTATATGATTTTATATTACCATATACAAATTATGGGAGAGTGTTGGATGAGCATGTTATGAGTCATGTGACTGTGATACTCAATCTCCATATTAGTAGATTATGTAAGTACCTACTATACTATATAAGCTTCAAACTCAGCTCTGAGTTTAAATAATACTCTTGACCTTAAATCACCACCTTATCTCTAAGACCACTACTTAACTCCACTATCAAATGTGAGTATGAAGTAGCTAGTAGCATAGCACCTGTGGTTTTCTATAGGTTAAGCAGGTAGAGGTGGGAAGGGAGGGCTGAGAAGAAAATGAAGGTAGAAGTATCACATAGAAGAGTCAATTGATGTTGAGTGGGTCCATTGCTGTAGTAGCTTCAGTCACATCAGCAGATCTGAAACCAGTTAACAGCTGCTGCTTAGATACTTATAATCCATCACTCATTGACATCCTCAAAAATGATCCCATGTGGGTGACAGAAATTATAACTCAAGACACAAGGATGGGTTTTACTAGTCATGAATATTTTGAGTTGACTATATCCCCAAATGCAAGCATGGGTATGTTTTGATGAATATATGATGTCATATGGAAGTCTGGAAGTCCAGACTTTACTCTGAGAGTAACTTCGAATGGAAATATGATACATTAGCCTAATAGGCTAATGACCATTAGAATACTTTCCTAATGAGAAATAAATTACTCTAAGGGAATTGAATCCCAGACTTTGTTCTATCTAGAACAAGTCATGTGATTTAGACTTTGGCTTCAATTACTCAACAAAGCCAAATGACATCATAAAGAAGGTCATAGAATATGACATCATGATTGATAATCATGGTACACTCTATACTATTCTTGAATGTTTTTCTATGTTTTATATAACATCATTGATTACTATTAATATCTCATCTGAGATTAGATTAGATTCAATCTCCTATTAGATATTACATATATAAAGCTCACAGCCAATGGGAAGCCATAGAGTTAATGAGTAGATAACTCACATCCTACCAATCACAGAGCTTTCACTCATTATTAAGCAATAAGGTTACATCTATTACTACACTCAATCTATTTGTCTAGGAAAAAACTCGAGAGAGAGCTCCACCTCTCCTAGTCTACCCTTACTTGGGTGTTGCTTGTACCAAGCTTCTGCAACAAGTCCTGAGTAAGTCTCCACTTAGATTCTTTGTGTTGTTGCTTCTTTACCTAGAAAAAGAGATATAGGGGTCACACCCTATTTATAGCCCATCATCTTTTTCTCAGGTTATGAGCCCCACATTATGTAACTGAGGCACACTCACTGTCATATCTGATATTTGTGATATATCTAGTTATGATAATGTGCTTGCAAAGCTTAAGGCTCTAATGGAAGCCTACTTTGATAGGTTTGGCAGATAACCCATGCTATGCTCAATGCTAATTGCCTTGGCCCTGACATTGTTAAATCATGTCAGAACCCTAGATGGGTAGCCAGCACAGCATATGAGTCAGATGCTGGAGAATAGGAATAGACTCCTATCTATTCACCTACACTTCCATATGAATGCTGATTCACAATGCATGTTCCAAATCAGACTACAAGATCCAAACCTCGACTATGTTGATGCATACACATACCAGATAGGTAATTAATGGTCTTCCCATTTCCCCTCTACAGATTCTTTCTCTCCAAATGATTCATCCCCCCTATATCAAAGAGAAATCCACTCTGGATCTCTGGGACTATAGGCAGAGTTAATGTAGAATATCTCTTCAGAATCAATTAGGTCTTAACCAGAGGAAATAAACTCTGGACTGGAATGCCCTAGAATGCCATCTAGGGAACCTTCTGAGATAAGAGTCATTACAAATACCCCATTTCTGACTGACAGATTACCTGATTCTCCTGAACACCTGACATTGGCTATGTCAGAGCATATATTAGTTGCTCAAACACATAAGCAACAATAGCAAACAACAAATAGCCCACCAATAGAAGAAGAAAGCCAATCACATTCCTATCCTTCTATTCTCAGAGATTGCAATCTATCCTGCCCTCTTTGGCACTATGAGTCCCTTCATTGTAATATTTTTTGTCCTTTTCATTGCTATAATGCTTGGCAACAACTTGCTCAGACCCCTGATCATTGTTCTCACAATGGTCATGGCCAATCAAAAGGTCTCTTAAGTTCAAACCACTTCACTCTGGCTTCTTTGTGTCCTCATGTTTCTTTTGCTTGGTTCTACCACTCTCATAGTCTGCTAGACATCCACCAGACTTCACTTGAATCAGATGAAGCTCACTTTGCTTATGAACTTCTTGAGTCTCTTTGCCCTCCAACTCCCCAATCTTAGCCCAATGACCTATCAATGCATCTGGGCTTTCCTTCTAGTTGAAGACATCAACCTTTCCCTGACTCTGGACATTTTCACTCCAAAAGCTCCATAGAAAGATGGTTAGGTGCTAACTCTGGCAACATAAGTAGTCATTGAGGGATTCGAAGGAACTCCAGTACTTCTGGAAGTTAATCCAGTACTAGAAGCAATGGAGGTTGACAAACAAGTGGAATCTATACTCCAAGAAGTGACCAATGCCACCTACAACAGTCCTTTTCTGCCCCTGGCTCCAGTAATACCCATACCAGGATTTCTACTCTCTATCAACCTAGCTAACAATGACGACATTATGACCATATATGGCATGGAACCCAGCATACAGGTCCTGGCATACCACAGCCCAGATCTAGCTCATAAACTAGACCAGTACCTTCAGCAGGTTCTAGATTATCCAGAGGAGGATTTTCTAGATCTTTTCTATCTAGATAAAATAATGCTAGAGATACCTTGAGCTCATCCATACCCTGGATCAGTCAAGCGAGTTGTTGATCATTGCAATGCTGCAGTGATGCTTGGGAAGAAGAAATCAGATATTTTTGTTGCATTTGGGCTGGAGCGCACTCATATAACACTTGTCCCAAAAGATACAACTGTGAAGGGTATTACCTCTTAATTTGGTGCCCAAATGCTATTACTAAAACAAGTGCTAGCCATGGAAGAAGTCACTCTCATATCTGCCACCAAGTTATTCTAGCCCTTTCACATGCCAATTCTGAGTCTAGTATTCCTTCCAGATCTGCTTAGTGAAATGTATCCTATGTCCTTCAATGATCAACTGATTGACCCATTGCTACTCCAAGACTTTTCAGATCCAAAGCCCCTTTACTTTGACCAGATTCCAATGGAGATCAATGGACAGTATCAGGTAATCCCATTCCTAAACATAGAGTGCAGGTCACACAACCAAGTCTAGAGCTATGGGATGGCAATTGATCTCATTCCCGAAAATAAGATCAAAGGTTGACAAGTGAATCTGGAGACAGAGCTTATGGTACCCTAGGTAATGAATCAAGTCCTGCAGTTCCTATACTATTCTAAGATCCTACTAATGTGGAGTCAACTTTGGGAACTCCAGGAAGGAACTCCAGACATTAACCTGGAGATGGGTCTAATGAACAGTCACTGGCATGTGACCATCATGGAGCTCAATCTTCATCACATCAGACTGATGACCCTGCCTAATGTGTCACCTCTCATGTTAGAAATATGGTGAGTCTATTGGATCCTTTTTAGAACGCAAAGGCTACCCTCAACCAGTATAGACATATCACCAAACTCCATACTCACTCTCTACCACAGGCTATCTGATCCTTAACCAGCAGCAAAGATCGTTTACCAAGATCCATGAGGCTTACTGGCATTCCACTCCCAATATCTTCAACACCAACAACCCATTTCTAGTCCCACAAATCAAGTATTCCCTACTCAATTCTACTCCAGAAGTCTATGCACTTGAACTAGTGGACCTCAACTACCAGGACTGGGTTTGGGCATACATGCTCTCTAATGCAGAACAGGGGATCATGCAAGGGAGATAGACCTGGATTTCTACCAACTGGAGAGAGTACCAAGGCCCTGGAATTAGGTTTTCACAGTGGGACAGGCATGTGGACATACCAACATCCACCTTGGTATATCAGGCATTGAAGACCATTTGGCAAAAAGAGTTTAAAGCAAGGAACCCATGGTTTAAACAGTACACTAATACTGTTTGCAGGTTACAGAACAATCACAAGCTCACAAGAGAGTGCCTCTCAATATTGGAGTTTGCATACAACAACTCCTTGAGGCAATTCCAAGGACTTACAGAGAATAGGAACTGGTACTGAGAAGCATATGGATACTACCACAAGCATTGGTACCATGCACAAAGAGAAGTTGACTGACTCCAAGCCACCCTGGCTTGAGTACTGGAGCCCATATGCCAAGCAGCAATGGATAAAGTACAAGAACTTCAACCATCTCCTGACAGAAGTGATTCAACAATGTCTTGGGATTCTATTCCAACTCCTGGCAACCATATAGCCACTCCCATCATATTTAGGTGCTCCATATGCCTTTAATCCTGCATGCCTGCTTGGGCAGCACCAATTTCACCTTAAACTAATCCCCCTCCGAAGAAAAGAGCACATTATCACTAATCACATGGATCTCTTCCTTTACAAGTATGATCTCACTCCATTTCTATCTTGTAACATAGAGTTTTTCATGGAAGAAGAGTACAATTATGAGAATTACCATTACTTCCCCAAGCAAGTGTGGACCATAATAGAAAACTCCTATCTCATTACAAGGACTACTGGTCTTATCAATGAGAAGCTAATGGATTAACTGAACTTAATGTCTAAGTGTTAAGACTGGACTGACTAAGTCCTACATAACTCTGAAACTCTGGAGTTGAGGTGAATGGGATGTTGGCTTTACCTTATGTGGTGTGCCCTTGCAATGGAATCATGCCCTAGGATTTTGGGCAGAGGGTTGGAGGTTGAAGGTCTGGGATCTGGAGGTCTGAGAGTTAGAGGTCTGAGAATCATAGGGAGGAGAGAGGGCATCAAGCCCTCAATGAAGGTCACAGGAGAACGAGAGGAAGATAAACTCAGTCATCTATGTTGATATTCGAACTGAGGTCTACAGGCAGTAAACTACAGAGTTTTATATATGGGGGAAAAGCTAGATGACTAACTCTGGAGTTGAAGTGAAGTAAGTACTAGAAGTGTCAAGTATTGGCTCTACTGAGTCAGAGCCTTAGAATCATGCTCCGAGTGAGCAATGACATTGGAGTAGTTCTAATACTAAAGGATAAAGTATAAGAAAGTATGAGTAGTCTAGAAGAATGGGAACAGAGGCAAATGGAAAATGGAAGTAAGAGAAATTTACTAATATAAGTCTGAAAGAAATGAATGGAGTAGAAAACAGGAAATAGTCTGGAGTTATACTGGTGTTTGTCTGGAAGATCCAGAGTTGGCTTTTGAAGCCCAGGATATGACACCAAGATAATATCCAGAGTAGATCAATTCATCAAAGATGGAGAAGAATTAAACAAAACCTCTCAATAGTGTGAAAATGAATATTCCCACAAAGAAGCAGAAGTTTTGGCACTACTGGGATACCCAAAGAGGGATAATGCAATCACAGATCAAGAAGAAGAATCTGACTCTATGTCATATCCTGGGCTTCAAAAGCCAACACCAGATCTTCTGGATGAACACTGATATAACTCTAGACTATTTCCTGTCTTCCACTCTGTTCATTTCTTCTGGACTTACATTAGTAAATTCCTCTGACTTCTATCTTCCATTTGCCTCTGTTCCTATTCTTTCGGACTACTCATACTTCCTTATGCTTCATCCTTTGATATTAGAACTACTCTGATGTTAATGCTCACTTGGAGCATGATCCTGAGGCTTTGACTCAGTAGAGCCAATACTTGACACTTCCAGTACTTACTTCACTCTGACTTCAGAGTTAGTCATCTAGCTTTCTCCCCTATATATAAAACTCTGTAGTTTACTGCCTATAGATCTCAGTTCGAATATCAACATTGACATTGACGACCAATTTCTGATTCTCTTCCTATAACTGTTACGCGCGAGGGTTGGGATGGGGAGCTGCTACCGGCGTGGGACACTCACAGAGAGGCACCGTCTTAATTATGCAAGTAGTGGACAAGGGGTACCCTTGGAGTTAAGGGTCAAGTGACTTAGGTTGGTTAAGGACGGATGGTCCCTACTGAGGAGTGATGAGGGACTACGTGGAATTGCATAGACTAAACATGAGGTTTACATGGGGTTGTAGTGACTTTAAATAGTGAGAGAGAGAGAGACTGTGACTAAGCAAATGGAACACTATAGAACGTGAAAGAAATGGGTAGAAGGTAAGGGAACTTCACAGAAGTGGATAGAACATGATAGAATGCGAGAGAAATGAGTTATGCCTTGGGAATGAGAGAGGTAGGGGAGAACATAGAAACTGTGAAGGATAAAGGAGCAAGAAGTAAGAGGACGCCCTCTACCTTGTAAGAAGATATCGGGAATACGCCGGGGTGTTCTACTAGTATAAGAAAAAGGTGATGATGAAGGAAAAGAACTATAACAATAACCTCTGCTAAGGGCTTAACGTTCTCTCTCTCCCTTTCGACCCTTTGACCTCTGATCTCTGACTCCCCATTTGAAATCCCAGGGCAAGATTCCTTTGCAAGGGTACATTACATAAGGTGAAGCCAATGCCCCATTTGTCTCAACTCCAGAGTTCTGGAGTTATGCAGAAGTCTATCTGTTTAGTTCTAACACTCTGATTTATTTCATTTCATTTTATCTGATACTGATAACATTGTATTGTGGCTAGATTTCTTCATGCCTGCATATCTATTCCCTTGGTAGAAAATGGCTGCTACTCTCAAAGTTGGCATGGAAATTACCAAAAGTATCAAGACTCTTGAAGAACCCTTCAATTATATAACATGGGCTCTTTAACTTTGCAATGTCCTCACCCTCCTATCCCTATCTACCATTGTTAATGGCACACTGGTTTGGTCTGCTGCCATGGACAAACCAGACTGGGAACTCAAAGATTCCCAAGCAGCCACAACAATTAGCTTCTTTATATAGCCTTCTATGCTGTACCTCACACTGGCTACATGAGTTGAAACAGTAGCTCTTGTGCAAAATGTCCCTACAGTCACTGAAAAGACTTTGCTCTCACATGGACTGTGGACCAAACTCCAGGACTTATATCAACCCACTGGAGTTACCAGATATTTCTCTATTTTCAAGGAAATCGTTCTTTTTAAGATCAATGATAGGAAGGAGATCTCTTTTTAGATCTTAGCTTTTATGATGCTGATCCATCAAGCTAAATCTGCAGGTCTCCACATCCTGGAGGATCTTTCCTTGATGATCCTCCTATGCATACTCCCTTCTAGTTGAAGAAATATGGTTTCCACTATGGTTTATACCTTGGATGCTGCCCACTTCAATATTGAAGGGATAACAAGCCAGATCTTGATGGAGAAAAACCTTCAAAGGGGGACCCATCAATCTGCTAGTATATCTCATGCACACTCCTTACAGGAAAGACTATCTAGTGAACTGGCATAACCTGCTAAGGCATTCCAGACTACTGCTATCTGGAATGCACCTACCACTGTAGAATGCTTCCATTATGGGAAAGAACACTCCTCTGACCAATGTTGATTTAAAAACTGGAAGACATTGAGTTCCAGACCAAACTCTAGAAAACCTGCCTGAAAAGGACACCATGTCCATGGAGTAGAGAGACACATGAGACAAAAGACCACTAAAGGCAAAGCCAAAGCCAAGATAAAGGCCAAAGCTCATTTCTTAGAAAAAATTGAGTACACCAACATGATCATTGACTTTAATGATGATTAGGAGGAACCTTTGGAAATGGAACTGAAAGCTGAAGTCTCTGGACACATCACCAAGATTTCTGAACTTCTGCAAATGGAAAAAGGATATCTTGAGTATACCAGAGATCATACCTTCAAGGAAGTGCAACTGGGATAGGGAGATCAGATTGAAGAAAAGAACAATGGCATGTTTGATGCTATCATCAAACCTGAAGAGTACTACCAACAGCCCTTTCTTGGGGAATATGCTAACACCTTTTCTATTACCCAGCTTTCACCCCAGCCCTTCTTGCATTAATCAATTTCATTGGACTGAGAACAGGCTATTTGACCCATCAGAAGACTTGGAGTTTCACAACTCTAAAGATAACTTCTATGGAGATGAATGGAGATACCAGAGTGGAGAGTGGAAAGGAAATGGGTATGCTAGCTGGAGTGATAGAAACAGAGACCACCCTGACCTAGACCTAGACCCAGATAATAGTATAACAGGATATGTAGATACATCTTATGATGACTTTGACTATTACTTTTCTGGTATGCATGCACTTCATCAAACTGCCATTGATGGAAAATCTGCATACAAGGGCTCGAAGACCATATACTCTGGACTTACTGGATTCAATGAATCAAATACTTCAACTAGACTTACATAGTCCAAAGATATTCTTTATTTAGTATCCAACAAAGATCATTCAGATCATTGGATGGTTAATAGTAGAGCAAGTATCCACATTACACCTTTTCTGAAAGATTTCTCCTCACTTAGCAATGGGGAGAAATTTTGCCAAGTAGCAAATAGAAATGTTATTATGCTCTCCAGACCAGAACAGGTAGTCCTATGACAAGATACTAACAAACCAGTCATTCTTTAGAATGTATGGTATTCACCAGACACTACAAACAGACTTCTATCTTTACTGGTGATTATAAAATTGGGCTACACTGCTGAGATTAAACATAGAGCTACCACCATTTGGAACAAACATGGCCATTTGGCAATACAGACATCTGCTTTATCACCAGATGGAGATATATACTGGTTTTGGTCATGTTTGATTAAACCTGCTACATTTACTGCCATGTCTCTATAGAATTAGACTTCATTGATCTTATAGCATTACTGTTTTGGGCATACTTCACTGAATGTCCTCCAAAACATGCACAAAACTGTTCAAGGCTTATCTTTCTTGAACATCACTACCAAAACACTATTACCACCATGTAGAGGATGTGCACTGGGTAAATCTTCCCAGACTCCTTATACACTTTCCAAGACACAAGCTACCAAATCACTGGAGCTTATTTATACCAATCTCATGGAACTCCTGATCCAATCTCGAAACTATAATAGGTTCATTATGATGTTTATTAATGATTACACCACATATGCATGCCTTGCCTTCCTTAAATGGAAGTCCAATGCTTTTCCAGCCTTCTGGCATTTTCTTACCAAAGTGGAAAGACAACCCAATTCAAAACTTCTATCAATACATTCAGATCAAGGGAGGGAATACATTGGACAACAGTTTCAGGCATTTCTCACTTCTTGGGAAATTCTACATCAACAAACTGTACCAAGAGAACCACAGCAAAATGGACAAGCTGAAAGGTTTAATAGAACATTGCTTGATAAACTCAATGCAATGCTTCACCATGTATGCCTACCCAAACAATTCTAGCAAGAAGCTGCAGAGACTACAGTATATATCTACAATTGCCAACCAGTCTGAAGACTTAAATAGGAAATCCCTATTTACCTCTGGACTCTGAAGTTCAAAAGACTGAACATATTCTGGTTCAAAGTCTTTGGTTGCTGAGCCTATGTCTTCAGACATAAAGAAGACAGAAAGGATAAATTATCTCCTAAAGCAAAGAAGATAATATTTATAGGATATCCACTAGGAACTAAAGGCTACTGCTTTTATGATTCACAATCAAGAACAATGGTAATTGCTTCAACAGCTACTTTCAATGAATTCTCTTTCCCAAAGTGTTCTGACAAGCAAGATAAACCATGCCAAATTTAAATCCCAGATAAAAATAATAAATTGGAGAATCGACAAGAAGCCAAAGAAATAGGAAATGGAGATGTCCATCATTCTTATCTCAATATTGAAATACCTCTTGCAAGAATAGATCCATTACCCAATCAAGGTCCTGGACCCCAACAGCAACAATAGGGTTCACCATCACAAAGTTCTAGCTCACATTATTCTGGAGATTCAGATGACTCTAAGGACTTAAATGCATCTCCAGACCATCTCTGAATATCTCCTCTGAGAACTTCACCTAGATCACAAATACCATTGGTATCTCTAAGACCTCCAAGATCTTGACCTACTCCAGTTTCTACCAGACTATGGAGATCAGAACATATTAGACAATTGCAATTCCTACCAGAGAATCTTTACAGAGAAAGAAGACCAGTGGAGATTGAGCAAGAGATTCAGGAACAAGGAAATATAACACCCAGACAACCAGAACAACATCCAGATCCAGATCCTGATATAGAAGATGGCACACAAATCATGAGCATTCACTTTATAAAAGCCATGATAGCTAAGGCAGCACTGGTATT
>JBBPKC010000463.1:0-17993 GCA_038089055.1 Tylopilus aff. balloui
GTGGCCTCAAAGGAGAGGCACTGATCGTATGCGGCACGAATTGCACCCTCTGGAAACGGATTCTCTGGGAGCGGCGTAGGCTCCATCTCCTTGCTTACATAAGACAAGAAGTATGGCCGTTGTCACGGCAAAAACTTTGTTTACATCAGCCACAATCGTCAAGGCTGTAAACAAGGTAATAACATTGGTAAACATTCACTTCCACGAAGCACCAGCGTGGGAATCCGTGACACGCTCACAGTGGCTATGCACATTCATTTCTTTAGTGACAGGCTGGACTCCTCGGCAAGCATTTGGGTTCCGCGTTTCTACCCGTCTCACTGTATGATCTCCGAGGAAGGTCCGAGTCGCATCCTAGAACATTGGCCTGCTGCCTCCGAGGACGTTCATCTGCGGGACGATGCACTCGACGTCCCCTCGGACCACAGTACCACTCGATCACGCAGACGCTCGCCTCACCTCGAGCCTCGGTGCGCGTTCTCCTGCTCGTAATCCCCGCGGGTCACCCTACGCGATGCGCGGCGGCAAGTCCCGTGTGCACCCGCTGGCTGGCCCCTGGCGTCGGTTTTCCGTTCGAGTCTCGAGTCTTGGCTGTCGCGACACGCACGCCGTCCATGCCCGCAGACCTATTCGGACTGGACCCCTCGACATTAACGGCGATGGACGCACGTTCCAGTGACCCGCCTGTCTCGTCGGTGCAGATCCTATGGTACGAGCGCCACGCTAACGGGGCTGCCCCTTTTTCGTACACCTACGCCTACGAACCGGCGAGACACGTCGCCGTGAGAGAAACAAGTTAGGCGCGCGCGGCGTGTGAGGAGGAACTCGACACCTTCGCTCCACTCTGAAGACGGTCGCTCGAGGACATGATGACTTGATGGGCACCGCTTGCTTTCTGTGTGCGGTACCGCGACACACGGATCGTGCGGACGCATCGTTCAGCGCGTCTCCGCTCGACGGCCGCGTAACCGAACGCGCGCTTGGTCAAATAGGATTTGTCGTGCGGGCACCCTTTTTTCTTTCGGCACGGTCGGTGGTTTCCGAGGAAGCGTCGCCCCACGATCGCCGAGGTACACCGCTCGGCTAACGTCGCGGCCCCTGATGACGGTCGGGTAGGCCTTCCGAGTTCCGATTTCGCCTCGGCAATCACGAGGGACGCACGGTGTATCTTATCTGATTGGCTGTTTGCTATGGCGTGACGGCGTAGGTGGGGCCGACGCTGATTGGCTCACAGAGTCAACCCTTTTCCTGTCGCTTTATGTTTTTCTTGTCAGGCCGGCCCGAGGAGACTAACCCGCAGACTGAGGTGCAGAGTTCAAGTCGAGCGTTTTGGAGAGCGTGATATAACGCTGCGGGGTCGATTAGCAACCAGTAATTACGTGGCGCATCGCATGTGTCCCCGACCTGGAAACTCTACTTGGAGCGGGGTCGGACTGTGTCGGTGGGTGACGCGTCCATGATAGTATCGCCAGGGGAATTACCCTGCTCGGTGATCGTCATCGTATTCATGATAAAAAACGTATTGCATCTGCTTCAGTTACAGTGTGTACACAAACCGAAACCTCGCCACAGGGAAACAGAAAAAAATAGGAGGACATATATGAGACGTGTCTAACACTATACAGCTGGAAACAGGCAGAGACGTGCACAACCATGAGTAAATGGATCAAGATACTACATCTGATCGAGCAAAGATAAAAGGAATAAACAAGACGCGATACACAACCTCGGGTCCTCCCTGGGCCAACGACTATGAACTCGTACGATCGGTCGATGCTTGTTGCACCGGTATTTGCTGTATTTTCTTGAAGTGTTCAAACAACTGCTTCACGCTCTCGGGTTCCAGCACGACCTTTGTCCCATCACACCGAGCCTTCTTTGAGAACTCGCTGCACAGCTCGTTGATATCCGCGTCCTGTCATCGCATACACTTAGCGAGATCCCTCCCCCCCCTTCGAACAAACGGTCCACGAACCTTGAAATGCGGGTTCTGCGTGATACATCTCCATGCTTTTAGCACTTCAATGTTCTCTGGGCTCTCCTTTGTCCGCGGGAAGTTGGACCCCTGACATGAGATCATGTCGCCCGTGGACACATCAGACATCTTCCGTAGCGACGGGTTCGGCAGGTCAGTGAACGGCGACGGTCCCTCGGCTATAATGTGCTTTGCAACGTCCGTCCGACTCAGCACGATTGGAAGACATGTCGGACCGCTGTTGCCACCTGGCGTCGGGGACCCAGACGGGGGACTCTCCCCGGACGGCGATAGAGGAGACCAACTGAACGGGCTCTGACAAACTGACGTGCTCGGGGATGACGCCGCCGAGTTCGACGGCGGTGACAACACCGGCTTCTGAGCGGTAACAGAAGGTTTCACACCGTTGGCATGTGTTATGGGTGACACCGACGTGTTGTCCGCCAGGGCGTTGAAATCGAGAGGGCCATGACCACCCATGTAATTTCCTCCAAACAATTCATCGAGGCTATGATTTGCACGTAAAAAGTCGTTGTTTCCGCTATTTTGCGTGAACGATGCGGGCTGGGTTATCGAGGTCCATGAAGTGGGAGGAGGAGAGGTAAAGCTATTAAAGGTAAAATGTTCAAGGGAATTAGCAGAAGGCGTAGTATTAAACGAGTTTGACGGTGGCTCGTCGGCAAATGACATGAGAAGAGGGTTGTTGGCGATCGTCTTGTACGACTGTGGCAAGGCGTATTGACCAAATGGAGATGGGACCGCGTCTGTTTGCATGGGCACTTCCGGGGGCTCCTCGAGGACGTTGAGCACAGACGGGTCAAAGGTGGTGAGCGAACCCCAATCGATATCTGTTCCAAATTCGGCATGGCTTGGAGGCGCTTGAGATGAAGCCGGCGTGGGAGGGAAGGGAGAGGGCGTGCCAAAGAAGTTGAAGTGGGTGGGTTGCGCAGTCGAATTCGGAGCTGGAGCGGTCATTGGTGTCGGTTTTGGGACCGAAAATGTGAACTGGGCCTGTTTCAACGCCAAGTTCTCCTCTTGAAGGCGGGACAGGAGATCGCGCAGATTTGTGTTTTCAGCTTCTGTCGCCTCATTTTTCGCCTCGAGTGAGGCCACCTTATCCTCCAGCTGGGAGAGATGAGACAAGTGAGACAGGGGCGCTGTACGAAAGACTTACGTCCTTGACGTGTTTCTCCTTGCGCTCTCGAAATGCACGCTGGGCTGCCCTGTTTTGCTCCTTGCGCTTCAAGAGACGGGATTCGTCTTGCTGTGGCAACGATGAGGGGGCGATGCACCGGGTAGACGAATGGACTGACCATAGGGTTACCGGTCGATTTGCGTCTCGAGGGCAGTAGCTTTTTGGCGGGGTTTGAGTCGTCGACTGGTGGGGAGGATGAGGGGGGCAGAGATCTAGGGGGGATGCGACGAACCGGTGTGTTGATTCTTTGAGCCTGGGCCTGACTCCACGCTGTCGCTGCTGGCCTTGCGCTTCAGAGTGGCGTCGTCGGTCTCGTTGAGGAGAGCATTGGACGAGCGACGCCTGTAAGAGGTGTCAGGTTTTCCGGGTGGGCTGGGGCTGCTATCGTCCGAGTTGGAAGATGGTCGCCGGTTGTGCGTGTGATCGGTGTTGTTGGTGGGGGCAAACTGCTTGTGGAGGAGGGCGAGGAAGTCGTCTTCTGGGAGCTGAGAGAACTGGGAGGGCGCCTGAGATATGTCCCAGAGGGAGTTGGCAGTGGAAAAGTTCATGGTCGATTCCTGGCCCGTCGGCGTCGAGAGCTAAAGGTATGACATTGATAACTACCCCACTATTATTTTTATTGAATATTTTTTCATCGGCTGGTTACCGCGCGTGCCGACGCGGCATGTCACTCGAAATTGGCATCGGATTTATACACCTTCCGTTATTTGATCAAACCACCCCCCCATGCTCCCGAGTGACTCGCCCCTTGCTTCATTCCGGCCACTTCACCTTCATCCGGTTCGGACCACCAATATCCGCGGCCAATAAGAAAGTGGATGTTCGAAAGCTCCATGTACACATGACAGTGAAAAGAGTGAGAGAGATGTAGATCCATAGCTACTAAATTATCGTCCCCCGCTACAATGGCGACAAAAGATGGGTATTACTGCAAACACCCCTTCAGCGAGAAACACCACCCGAAAGAACGACGACTCACATAGTACTCGATCTCCAACTGGAACCGTCGCTGTCAATGACGTCCGTCATCATCACAAGGATCAGTCACTTACAAATAGAAAGGCAACCTTTTGTGGCCAGAGGATGTTCAGTCCGACTGGATTATACAGCTGCTTATTGTACTCGTCGATCTTTCGCTTCAACCGCCGCATCTCCTAGGAGTGCGATCAGGCATAATTTCAATCAAGAACCGCGATCCCTCACCTTGGTATAATGCGACGTCATGACCAGAGTTGACAGCTGCAGTGTGACAACTGCCAAAAAGTTGTACAAAAACGCCCGTCGTATGCTATGAGCCGATATCAATATCTCGTTGATATCGTTGATCGTCTGGTGGAACTGAGTTGGCGTAACCTGCCAGCGATGGTCGGTGATTCGCTCGTGTCCTACATTTCACCTACTTACCCGTCCCTCTAGCTCGAGCGGAAATACAGGCGAGAACTGACATAGTTCACCGCCCGCGTAATCCCGCTCGATGCGAACTATTTCACGTGGGTGGTGGACACCTATTTGCCCGACTGGAGGAGTACCATACGCCGAGTCGGGCGCGGGTGGTCCGAAATAATACGTTGAATGTGGGATCAGTGGACGTCGGCGGCTACAACACGAAGAATGGTGTTCACATTCAACGTCAGGAAACGACACCAATGGTGGACACGCACTTCTTTTGCACCGTCTCAAACTTCTTCGAGTTGAGCGTCGAGTAATAGTCGGATGCATACGTCTCGTTGTTGTCCGTAGGCGGGTCGATCTCGTCCCAGGGTTGGGACGATGGCGGTTTGAACTCGAGACGCAAAGACTGTGCGTTGCGTCCAGTCGACCCAAACGTCCGCGACTGCTCCCCCTCGTTCATCTCCAGCGAGTGGGCGCCTCCATGTACGCTCTCCAGCATATGCGCAGAACCCATGTCTTCTTCGACCGCTCTCATCACGCCCTGGTCCCCCGCGTCGTCCTGCGACCGCGTCTTGCCATTATACCGCAACGGATGCCATACTTCACCAAAGTCCTCCTCTTGGATCACAAGTACCTCCTCCATCCTCGATATACCCCCGTCTGTGCGTGTGACGTGGCGCAAGTGCGACGGCGACATCGCCTCGACGCCATCCTTCGACGACCTCACCTCCTCGGCCTCCATGTCGACGGCGTCTTGCTCCAACGCCACCCGATCGCCGCTCGATCCACAATCCATTTCGCCGCTCGGCTGTCCGCCCACTACCCCCTCCGGATCCGCTTGCGTCCACGACGTCGCCACAGACGACTCCCCCATCCCAAGCGGCCTCATCGAAGACGGCGAGTATGACCTAGACAGCGACCCCGACGGCGTCCGCGAATCCGAGTCCGAGCGCGAGCGTGACCCACCACGCCCAGACCGAGACCGAGACCGAGACCGAGACCGAGACCGAGGCCCACCGGGCGCACGGGCACACGTACCCACGCCACCCCCCCCTCCGCCGTGCCCCCCCGCCGCCGCCGCCTCCTCCCCCCCGGGGACGTCGTCTCGTCCGTCTTGCTGGTTACCCTCGGGCCCCCGCTCGTGCTCGGCGTGTGGCACGTCGGGCCCGAGAACGACGCCCATGGCTTGGCCCTCCGCATCGTCGGCGGTGGTCACGGCCACCCCAACACCCACCGCTCCCTCTCCCTCGGCGACATCCGCGCCCCCATGCCCATTCGTATTCCCAGTCCACGACGGCAACCGATCCAACGCATGTTTGACGGACACGTGTTCGGGGGATGTCATCGCAGGGCGGAGCACATAAGAGAGGGAAGAAGTGCGCTGGACTTGGCGTGATATATAGCAGTTCTGTTGATGCCTCGATCGCCCGACGTTCGAAAAATTTCAGTAGGGCGTGTGCGTGGGTGGGGAGCGGAGCAGTGCTTGTAGATGGCAGTGAGAGACCTCGTGTGAGACCAAACGGGCGTGTCAACAAACAGATCGAGCCATTGTTAACACGCCAGCGCCCGCCGTCGACCGACCGACCAACAGTGCCTCGTTCAAAAAAAAAAATATCAATTCTCTAGGGCGAATGCAAACAAACTACAGGTACATATGTGCGGTAATACATAAGTGGTTTTGGGTCTATGCAAACGGGCAATACTTCATGGCGTATCACATCTGTCATATACCACGTCGGGAACGCACCATTGTCCCCACAAGTCACATAAGCAAGAAAAAAAGAAAAAGAAAGGGATTGGAAAACGAAAGAGACTAGGCAGGGGAAGAGTCCTCGCGCAAACGTGGAGGAGATGCCATAGGTCGCGCCGTCGGAGACCCTGCGACTGGATTCATCACGTCCGCCAATTTTGTTCTCGAAGGGGGGGATGACGAGCGTCGATCAATCGCCATTCGGTCATCTGTGGGCGACGGGGCAGTCGACGCAGGAGACAGCGTCGCAATGGGAGGCAGCGCGATGGGCGCTGACGAACCGGTGTGGGAATTGTGACTGGCACCGATCGGGCGCGGGTGCGGGGGCAGCGACACCGAAATGGGAGGAGGGCTCGGGGGGTATGGATGTCCACTGTCAGCATGCTGACGGGACTCCGGAGAACGAGAGGGCCGCGCCCTGAAAGAAATCGGAGGAGAGGGTCGTGAGGGTGCCACTGGCGTATGTCGCCCAGTAGGAGACGGCGGCCCGCGCTTGATGGGGTCTACCCGTGTGCGCTTGTTGTCCAGCTCATCTACGCCAGGGCTCAATGGCCGTTTGAGAGCGGCTCCACCGGGAGGAGAAGGGCGGCTACCAGACGTGGAGACCGACCCACGATGGGATATCACTGGCCGCGGCGATGTCGCCGTATGCCTACTACCATTCGATAACGTGGGCGAGTGCATCGGTGCACTATGAGATTGCGACAGGACGACGAGCGCGTCTGCGACACCAGGTTCATCATAGTCTTCGTCCACTACACGTGAAGGAGGGCGGGGAGTAGCGCTAGTTGGAGAAGGCTGTAGGGAACGACCGCTAGAACCGGCTGAACTCGACGTGTCCTGTGTCTCCTTGGCAGAAAATGACCCAACTTTGAATGAGGTCGATGAAGTCGCAACTTGTTCCTCTTTCGGGCGACGTTGACGCCTCTTGCGCTCCTTCTTCGGGATGTCGCCTGGAAGCGATCCAGCTAGGCTTTGCGTGTCCGAATCCTTTTCCTTGGTTTGTTTCCTCCTCCGATCCTTACCATCGGGAGCGGGCGTCGAGTTAGGAGACTCGGACATTCGCAGGCTGCTAGTGACGTTCGCATGGAGAGAAACGCGGGGAGCGCCCTCTGGCGATGTGGCCATCGTGATCGACTGTTGACGTTCCGGTGCTGCTTCGGTCTGCCTTGGAGTCTCGCGCGCATCAAATCGGGCGGGATCATATCGCCAATGCCCGTTTTCACCTGGCGCCGAAGGTCCAGGAGGAGGATGGGGGAGACCGCTGGCCGTCTTCGAATCCCATGTCGCCCGCGAATGGTGGGTGCTGGGGTGGGCAGAACGTGGAGATGTGTCCATCGGGCTCGTAACGCGGTGGTGTGGTCCAGGCGAGCGCGACGGATAGTATGGTTGCTGAGAATGGTGACCAGGGTAGTCTGGTCGACTCCGTTCCCAATCACGATGGTGCTCTGGTGGTGGTCCACGACGTTCCCACGGCATATCGCGCTCACCCTGGCGCAAGGCGTCACGCGGATACGGAGACCGCGGTGCAGTTGATCCTGCAGGACCAACTGGAGGACGACTGGAGGACGGATAATTCTGGAATCCGGATCCCGGAGAGCGGACACGGGGTGGAGGGGGAGGCGACGCGGATGTGGAAGGCGCATGAATTGAGCGACTGAAATACTCCTGGTTATGCCCGGTCGTCGCGCGTGCAGCGGAAGCGCGCAATTCCTCGGTGGGAACTTGAGGTTGTGGCACGGGATGGTGCAACAACAGAGTCTGGTGGCCAGCCGGGCCACGTGTCGGGGCATCGCGAGGTCCGGAAAAGTCGCGAGGGTGGGGTGGGCGGTCCACGTCCATCGGGGCCAAAGGCGTATGAGAAGGGATATGGCGCGACTCATCGAGAACAACAGGTGGCGGTGGACCTCCCCTGAAGGGCCCAGGTGAGGACCGACCACCAACAGGGGCAGGCGGTGGTGGTAAATGAACGTTATCTCCGTTCGATGGCCCACGGGAATCCGATCTGAACAAAGGACGCGACGCGCCTGACGTCGATGTCGACTGAAGGAGGAGGGGGGGTCCAGTGAGACCGGGAGGGGGCACGACAGCGCTTGCGTAGGCAGTCGGATGAACATCTTGTGGCCCGGGTGCAGCAGGGAGCTGTCCCCCCGTGGCCTGCGCATTCTTCAACAATTGGAGGCGTTGCGAGATCACGTGGTTACCAGGATCGAGTTCGCTAGCTCTTGCGTACGCGTCGATGGCGTCCGAGATCTGGTTGTTGCAGCTCTCGTAGAGGCTGCCGAGGTCAAACCAGACCTCGGATATGTATGGGTTGATCCTGATGGCACGCGAATATGCATCCAAAGCATCGCGGAACTGGTTGATCTGGAAGTAGAGGACTCCGATGGAGCACCAAAACGTGGGGTTGCGTCCGTCACGATAGACGGCCTGTTGATACGCTTCGTAGGCCTTGTTATACTTTTGCCCCGCCATGTAGGCGCGGCCGAGGAGATACCAGCTTTGGGCGTCAGACGGGTCTACGAACAACCTTGAGCGGAATCCATGACGCGGAAGCGACGGCCTACCAGCTTCCAGGCTCTTGGTAAGATATTGTATAGCAAGCTCCTGATTCTGGAAGGACGAGCCGTCCTGATGGTACAGCCAGCCAAGTTGCTGAAGGACTTTGGCATGTCCAGGATTGTCAGCGACGACACGTTCATAGGCATCTTTAGCGCGGACATGCTGGACGAAGATGGATGTTCATCGCGGGACCCGAGAAAGTAAAACGGGCTTACGTCTTTTTGTTGCTCGAAAACGTGGCCGATCTGAAACCAGATATCTGCATGGGCGAGAGGGCTAGGAGGGTTTCGGAGAATGCGGTCAAAGCAAGAGAGGGACTCGTCGTATTTGCCTTGCTGTTTATAGATTATGCCAAGACGGAAAAGGATCTCATTTGCCTTGTCGAAATCTAGTTCTACTAAATGAGTACATAAAAGTGCCAGGGAGAACAAGGGGAAGGGCCAACCTTTGTCCATTTTGAGGACAGACGCGAACGCTTCCTCGGCATGATCCAAAGAGCCATATCGGTCGTAGAGTATCCCGATACCGTACCAGAGCTTGGGATCCTCCTGCGCGGGAAAACATGTTACCCGTTGACGCATCCGGTCTGAAACGGTAAGGTACCTTTGGATTTGGCAACAAATACAACGCTTGTTGGTATGCCGAGTATGCCTTTTGGAGATCATCTTGCATGAGATAGCAATGACCTAAAACGGGGATGAAGTCAACAAGGTACGGAAACAATACAGAAGGATGTTTACCGAGTGCACTCCAAACTTCGCCGTTGTCTTCTTGGAGTTGGAGCACGCGCTGGAAGTACTCGACTGCCTAAAAAGGAAAGGGAGTGACATCAGCAAATGAACACGTGAGGAACAATATCGAGATCTCGGGAACACGAGGAAAAAAAAAATGGAACAAGGCAATTCACGGCGGTCTCCGCGACGGACCTCCTCGGGTTTTGACAGGATTGGTAGAAACACTTGGCCTACCTTTGGATAATTTTCCTTGATCCGTGCGATTCCCGCAACTTGAGTCAGCCCTGACAGGGAGATCGGGTTGTGCCGGAGGGCGTTTTCATATGCAGTGATGGCATGCTCAAGATCGCCCATTTGTTCAGCAACGCGGCCTGAGAAACAAGTACGCCCTTTGGTCTCTCAAAAAAAGAACAATAAAAAGTCTGATGTACCGATGAGAAGCCACGTCTGCTCGTTGGCGACGGCCAACTTATGGATGACACTCGAGGAAGCGGGCGGAACGCCATTTGGCGGAGGCGCATTGGCTACGACGACGGGAGAAACGATCTGATTGGTGGGCGGGTGTGCGTGACTGGAACCGTTTGACAAGGTAGCGGGTGTGGAAGGGAGGGGGGCAGAGCTGCCGTTGAGATGGGGGGGGTGGGTGGGGGCAGGATGGGGAGGATGGGTGATGAGGGCGTGGGGGTGAGGGTGCGAAGGCTCGTGCATGCGGACGTCCCGGTCGGACTGACGGGGCACGTGTCGGTGAGACATGAGTCGTCGCCGTGAGGGAGGGAAGAGTTAGTCGAGGAGGGGAGGGGAAAGCTGTCAAACGAAGGAGGATGGTGATATATATATGAAAAACGCAGCAGGGAGAGGGGAGATCAGGGCCCCTCGCACCCCAGTCGCACGATCAAAGACGATCCAGCAGCTGGGCGACTCGGATCTGAGATCGGTCCATCTCGCGTTGAATGTCTAATTTGAATATGCACCGATTTAGCTTGTCGTTCCTGCTCGCTCTACGTTGCCGTTGCCCGTCGCGGCTACTAATACTTTCAACTGCCACAACATGTCCGCGCACACATGTGGTGTCTCCCACGGAAGCTTATCCATTCCGGGCTGACCGTGAGTTAAAGAGCTTAACGGGCAACCCCTTTT
Source organism: Tylopilus aff. balloui (assembly GCA_038089055.1). Taxonomy (NCBI): domain Eukaryota; kingdom Fungi; phylum Basidiomycota; class Agaricomycetes; order Boletales; family Boletaceae; genus Tylopilus; species Tylopilus aff. balloui. The sequence goes on from JBBPKC010000463.1 coordinate 10,746, forward strand.
TCAACACCGCCATGCACGCCCCTTGGGTCGCTCCTGTTCACGCCCGCCCGTAGCAACTCGTCGTGGATCATCACAAGAAGCTGCGGCTTGTCCAGTCTTTTGCTACTCGCAGTCGCCATCGCTCCTCTCGGCCCTGGGGCAGTGGCGTGGCGTTGTGCACGTTCGACTCCGCAATCCGCTCAAGCGTCCCCACCTCGCGTTCGCGGTGTTCCAATTGCTGCTGCACCATGTCCTTATGTACTCACTGCCTTCGAACCGTCCGGGACTATTACTGCATGTGTCGTTGGCAGGTGTGAGATCTCGGAGGCGATAACACGTCTCCTGACAATCGAGCGGCTACCGAACTGCCGGTTTCAAGCTTCCTTTGATCAAAATATCTCAGTCCAGGCCACCGCTTTCTCGCGATCGGCATTCGGAGTGCATGTGCTGTTTCCAGGGTCCGCTTATCCCACATCGGGCGGTTGATCGTGACTCTCAGCACCCAAAGCCGACGACCCCATCACGTGAGCCTGTCAATATGAATTACCCTATCAGAATGCAAATATCGCGACGCTGTTTTTGCAAGCCCACTCCCTGGTCCGTGGATCTCGCTCCCATCAACCCTGTGTAACGTGTGCTCATCCCTGTCCGTGTCCTCAAATTCATCGCAGACGAAGTGCTAGGTTGGCGAATGAAACCTTGTTTTTTTTTTCCACTCCGCTAATATGCCTGACCGAACAAGTTCACCCTGTCGACCCACGTGCGGACTTTGTCGACCGCCATTCCTGTGTGCGATCACCATAACACCCATTTCGATAGTGTATTGCGATACGGCATGCGTTCTTTGTTTTACAAAGCATGGGTATGTATGTGGTGTGGGCCCCTTGTCCCTTGTCCGGCACTATCGCCGAGATCACCTCAGTTTCACCGTAGTTCGCAGGCTGTCCAGGATACAACTACGAACGTTCTACGACGGCGGCCGCCGCATCGCAAATCCCCGTCGAACCTGTACTGAGCCCTGGACATGTGGTTGTCAAACAATTCGCCTAACCCGTTTGGTTATGCAATGAAATTAAGTAAGCACACCATCTTGGCCACGACTTCCATTTTCTTTTCGCTCCGAGACGCTTAAACGACGGGGCGCCAGCTCCAAGCCTAATTGAGACGCGTGGGTTCCAGTTTGGCGCGGTATGAAGCCTGCATGTCCGCCTGCTTCGCTGCAAGGACGACGCCCGCTTCGAATCCCGATTGCAGTAGGCCGTAGAGTCACCAAATGAATGAATCGACGACGCGATGGCGAGCAGAAGAACTGTTCCGCCCTGGTCGGTGCGACGCAAAGTCGCGCATAGCTTATGACGAAGGGGTCCCCAAAGATCGTGCGATTGCCATCGCCCTATTGCCATTTGGCTACATCAGGTGTCATCGATAACCCTGCGGGTACGGATTTAATTCCAGCGCACTCGCGAACGGACCGAAAGGATTATCCGGCCCGAAATCAAATGCAGCCATCGAACGCTCCACCGGAGGATATCGGACGTAGCGTCACTCACTAAAAATAGAAGTGTTTACGCCCTGAGATGCCATGTGGAATCTTCTCTGGAAGGACGGCATGTAACGTTATCCCTTGACGACCGGGCGAGCCGTTGGGTGCTGTGATTGGACACTGACTTGCAATAAAAGGAAATTAAGGGGCCCCATCGTACTTTTCTGCAAAAAACGCGGACGGACGAATGCCTGCTTGCTTGTTCGGGAAACCCTCCTGTGCAAAGTCACGAGCTGACGTGGGGAATTGTGGGGGGTCGACGTTTAGGAGGTTGGGAATCGCAAAAGGTCAGGCAGAGGCGCAGCCCACCGGGGGCCCAAAGCCAATCAGGCACTGACAATGAATGATTCATGCGTTGTAACCCACCGCTTGGCTTGGTTCCTGTTCATCGCAGGTCGGAGATTGACATCCACCACTCATCAGGCATGGGGATACGTCGCACCTTGGCGGACTGCACCCGAGCTGACCTTTTGGTAATAATAGCAGTCAACGATCTCCGCGGGGAATGTCAGTATCCATGGCAGACGTGCCCACGTTGCATCGAACGACTTCTTCATCCGCATACAAAGATTGCAAGGTTATCGCCTCACAACTTTTCCTAAACCATGCGAGAGCCGATCGAAAAAGAAAAAAAAAGAACCTCATCAAGGGTCGTTCCTGTACAGCGCACCACGACAAAACAAGGGAAATATTAACCGGAGCTTCGTTGTCGGGTCGGTGATCGAAGTGCTTCGCCCTAAACTCTTCAGAGCAAGGGTCCTCGATAATTAAAGCCACTAGTGTGACGTACCGTCGAGCGTCGTCAGGAATGGGAAATCGCATCGACTGCGGACAAAATGTCGGGAAAGTTTCATATATATATATATATATATATATATCAACGGAGCGACACGGTCAGTTTTCTCTCGATCGGGCCACTGACGATGCTGCCAACGCAAATGCGCCACCAGGGAAAACAAAACACCGACTGACTGTTGTTTCCGTTCTCAGAGATCGGTTGACCTGCAGCGTATCTGTCAGGAAATGTGGTTCCGCTTGTGGCTCGTCTGCTGCCACGGAGTGGGAACCCGTGACAATCAAGGGGAGTCAAGGCTGGCAATCAGCGCCCGCCGAACAGGTCCCGAAACGGTTTCCTTGAGCTAACCGACGCAGGGAGACAAGAGGCCGAAAAGGTAGACAGGGTGAGAAAGATCCGTGATCCCACACGCAGGCTAATGAGGATGGCTTCCGATTCCACGCACCAAGGCGCTCAAGAACCGACGACGTCTTCGACCGGTTTCTTCAACGACGTTCCAGAAGGAGGGGTCGAGACCTCCTTATTTGCTCGTGTTTGTCCATCTCTCCCCCCCGTCTCTCCAGGCCGTGCCCTCGCCCCCGCGAGCCAGCGTCGAATCCGACCGTGATCACCGACTCTTCTTACGCCCGACATGACCCGTGAGCGCCTGTCGGGTGTTGTGGCCAGTCGTTGTGCACTGATCTTTGCTCAGGTGGAGACCAGCGCGAGAGGGCCCGCGAACGGGCAGCCAAGAAACAGGCAGCAGCAAAGAAGCCAAAGGAACACGCGACCACCCTAACCAAACGTAAGGAGGCGTAAGCACGAGAGGATATCGCTACCTCCTTTCTTGTCTCTCACTTGGTTGCTCTTTTTCGTCCAGTGACGCCGAGATTCTACGCGAAAAGCAAAGGGCATGACCAGCCTCGTGTGTTTGCGTTCAGTGCGACTGACCTCGTGCGTTTTCTAGAAAAACGACGAGAAAAAGGCTGCCGAGGAAGCTGCAGCAAGGGATGCCAGCACGGCGGCGAAGAGTGGTAAATAGCATCGGCCCCCTCGGGGATCTGGCGCATGCCTCACCGGGTTGAAGGATCATTCGGTGGGAGCTTTTTACTCATACGTTCGTGTTCTTCGTCTGGCACCCAATATCACTCGTTTTTCCCTGTAAAACGCAGCTGTGGGCGAAAGGGCTATCTATTTGGTATCCGCTCGCATCTCACGGACCGTAGATCTGGGAGCGAGGTCACAGAATGCTACTCCGTCGGGGAAAGAAAGCCAACGGGAACTGTTGCAGTGCGATATGGAAGCTGCCTTGATGCTGGCTTCGGATCCCGGTGCCCCGAAATGTCTTGCTCTGGCCCGCTGCCCCAGCATCACATCCCGGACTTTGCGGTCCCAAACTGGGCCGCTGAGCATGATGTATAGGAAGCTAGCGGGCCCACATGATCGATGGGGTACCATGTACGAATCGAGGCGGTCGAGGCCTCTGGACCGTGATGCGACGGTCCCGCAATGCTTGTCATTCGTTACGTCCTGGGCTGACTCTCTCCTACCCTTCCCGGTACCTTTAGCAAACGCCCCCCTCCACCAGTCATGGCACGTGACCCTGGGGTGGTACTCGTTGTGTGAGAGACGGTCAATAGCAGTGGGTTGGACGTCGGCCTGCCACTTCGGTCGGTAGGGGCTTATAAACGTACGCACGTCCAAGTTCCACCCCCGATACGCTCACATCGCCCGCCTGAAACGCCAGGTGGTCCACCACGTCTTCGGAGTTGCCGCTGCGACCCAAACGCCGCACCAACGTGTGTGCGTGTTGCACCCTCTTCGGCGAGATCCGCTCTCAACTCCCCACCTCCCCCCCCCCATCCCCTCTCTTTGGATCTTCCGGATCTCAATTCGGAGCGGGCGCGCAAAGTAAAAGCCCGATCATATCAACTCGAGGGTTTGGGACAGCACATCATTTCTCACCGTCATAAATATCTGCAGGTGCAGCATGCGGCCCCCTTTTATGGCCGTCCTTGCAGCTTCCATCGCTGTGCCTTATCGCCCGCCATGTGGGAACGATGGCGGCGACAGGGGTTCGATATAGGTGCGTCACTCAGCGGCCAGGGGTGCAGTGCTGTGCGACGTCCCTTTTGACAGACGTTAACGCGGTTTTTGACAGGCGGGACGAGTGGCAAATGTATTACCATCGCAAGCCGAACAGAAAACCCATAGCGCCACTTCATGTTGATACGTTGACGTGCATTTTTTTTTTTTTTCCCGAAACGCGCCAACTCAACCTTCGTCCCGATCCACGGTAATCGCGCCGCAGAGTCACCAGCTCATGAAAGCATACGTCAAACGTCCGCCCCGTCGACCACGGAGCCACCGCTCGGCTGGGCTTGGTCCTCCTAATTGCCAAGTGGCGTGTATAAACAAACACAGGCTAGGCATTCGTAAATATGAAAGGCGCAGACCTAGCCATTAAATTCTAGGGCAATGAACCTTCACTTTGCAAAAACTATTTCGTACACAACCTTTCATTCCCCGGGGGGATAAATGATTTGATGTGGTCGGCTCAAGGTTCAACAAAGAGGCGTGGTTCACAGACTTCTATAGGGCTATCCGTGTGATCCGAGTGGCTAAGTGTGCAAGTAGGGCTCGTCATTTCACTTTAATTGCCTGTCCGCCTTCCAACCGCCTTCGGCGAGGTGCATCTTCCGGGGAATTATCTGCCTTTCCCTTCTGATATATGCCCAAATTGGGGTGTAGTGGGAGATAAGGCTGATGAAAAGATGGAACCGGTGCGACGGGATACGAAGTTGGCGAGGAAGGTGGATGATGACGTGTCCGGTATAACGAGAGCAACGTGTTGACAAACAGCGTCAAGAAGGAAAGTGACGTCAACGTGAACACCTGTTGTCCGGCGGACAATTCAGTCCTGTACAGCTGTGATAGGTTTCATCCTAGTATAGCACTTACTAGCGTTTTCCAGCTGATGGGCTCAATGAAACCATTCACGACTTCGGCAATGAGTTCTGCGCCGATGCGCGCTCTGCCAACCATGGTTGGATCGCGATTCATGCAAGTTTCCCAAACAGCGCATTGATGTGTCATCGCGGGAATTTGGTTAGTATCGCAGTAGTTGTTCTTGTATTGAGCGGCGCAAACTCCGATCTCCTGTACAATATCTGATATCGACCCCAATAAGCAGTGCTCGACGATAGCTGTTGATACAGGAACATACCCATGGAATATTCCGAGATCCGATGCTCAACGTCACGTTGAACGGTTAGAATGAATTGCACAAGCAAATACAAGAAGACCAGCACAAGCGTCAGGTTAAAGAAGAACTGGAGATAGCTGTATCCTGTGAGATTCCGTCAAAATCGCACACATATTACACATGCTCACCCGAGCAACACATATGGGGTGTCAGATGGAGGAGCTGGGGCGGAGGGCATGTTGAGTGTGTAGTGATTTGACGTGTTTTGTGTCAGGGGTCCGGCAATCCTATCGACTTCACTGTCATCTTCGCCTATTTGTTCTAGATCTTCTTCGTTCCTCCCAGAATGAGATTGCGCGCGTGCTTTTTGTCGTAACTTGTACACCCTTTTCAGACCACCTGTCGCCACAACTCGTCCATTTTCCTTTTCACCTTCCTCCGTTTTCGGGGGACTCAGGTCGGACATGTCCACATCACGAAGCTCCGAAGCAGGAGGCTGAGGAAACGCTTTTTGGGGTGAGAAGTTGGGTGGTGGTGCCCACGGATATGGAGGATTCGTCTGGGGTGGAGGACTCTGGAAAATGAAAGGGACGTTGCGGTTTTCGCCAAACATAGAGGTGAAGGGAGACGTGGGGAAAGCCGGGGATGCGGGGTTCAGGTCGTTGAAGGGTCCTGGGGAGCTGTTGCTGTGGATACGCACTCATGCGTGAGGGACGTGGAAACGTACGTTTTCGAGGCGAGTTTGCGTCGTCCGCAGATGCTGCCCAGACCGGCTTTGTCCCGCTGGAAGGGCGAGACGTAAACTGAAAATCCATTGGAGCTTCCTTCGACCGGTGATGTGCGTCCATCGCGCTGGGTCGACAGAGCAGCCTACAAGCCAACTCCATGGGTTTCTATGGGCTCATTCCGGTAAATAATGGGTGGCTTACCTCGTACACGCCGTATGCACTGGCAGCTGACCGTGTCGTGTAGCGTGAATCCAAGGCGCCACGAACTTTCCTGCGTGCAACAAGTCACGTGACCGATTTGCAGACCCACTCTTACTTCCTTCTGTCTTCATTCGCCATCGACCACAGAATGTTTAGGAGCGCCTGGAGAACGGCTGGCAAGCAGTCGCTTTGTTGGGCCAGGCAATCGACTCGCCGCCTTCACTCCGTTGCCACCAACTTGAACACGCCTTCAGCGAACCTCGTGCCCATTGTGATTGAGCAAACTGTGGGTGCAAACCGTTGCTTTCACGCACAGGATTCCTCTCATTTGGTATTGCACACTTAGGGTCGCGGCGAGCGGTCTTATGATATATTTTCTCGACTTCTGCGTGAGCGAGTGATCATGTTATATGGACCCGTAGGCCCCCGTCTTGATGACCGTGAGCTATTGTCAACCATGGAATGGAACCCCCAGATCAGAGACACGGATTCGGCGTTGATCGTCGCCCAACTGCTCTTTCTCGAAGCGGAAGAGACCTCCAAACCAATTCATTTCTACATTAACTCGCCGGGTGGAAGCGTGACTGCAGGGTTGGCCATTTATGACACTGTAAACGTGAAAGCTTGTCAACCAGAGTATTTGAATTGACCCGTTGCAGATGCAGGTTCGTTCCGTGGTCCACGATTCAGAAGAGAGATGATTCATTCCGCCGATTGCCAGTACGTTTCGTCACCCATACATACCTATTGTGTTGGACAGGCGTGTTCCATGGGTTCTTTGCTGCTCGCCGCAGGTCCGTCCTTTAAACCGAACGTT
>JBBPKC010000464.1:0-17975 GCA_038089055.1 Tylopilus aff. balloui
ACTCGGATTCGGGTTAAATTCATTATCCTTCTGACACTTGCATGCGGGCAGGTCTTGGTAGTCGTCTCGCTGGTCCTGAGCTCAGACCCTGCGTAGATTCCCCTACCATTTCCGCTTTCTCACTATCAATTATCTCGCACGTCGGTTCAGATAGCCTCGGGACCGCTACGCGACGGTTGTCTTCATTTGGGAACAATCAATATATGAATCACGCGATGCATGCCAGCGCAGTCGAGGGTATGTCGTCTTTTTGCTGCTTCACCTTTCCTCTATCAATCGCTGAGATGATCTTCCCTTTCGCGCTGACGTTAGTCATAGATGAACATTCCACCGCGACTCGGTGGTGATTTCGCCCGCTATCCAGCGTCGGGCGACCGCTTTTCGTCCCCTTTGTGGCACCCGACGTGAAGTATGCATGGCAGGCTCGAGCAGCGAACGCACTGTCGCGTTGGGACGAAATAATAATTCATCTCTCCTTATTGACACCCATTTAAGCATGACGACCGAGGTCAAAGGAGTCGGCGTAGCGAGCGCGCCACCTTGCGTTCGCACCCAAGGCGGCCTGGGTCTGAATGAGTCATTCTTTACAGTGGTGTGTGGGCTTCATCCTAGGTCGGCAATCCTACAGGTGGCAGGGCAAAACACACAGATGGTGCACTATCTGGACCAGGTGAAAAGTGAGTAACTGCATTTCTTTGTATGATCAGGCCATTGGAGAATGTAATCATGCCAAGATGTGCTTGGGAAGGAGCCTGAGGAAGAGTTAGTTGTATAGCACATGAATCTCTATTTCTGTGCTTAGGATATCCTAAAGCCATTGTGGTATGATCCTAGGTGTTTATAGGGATTAGCTCCTCTGGTCCCTTCTCTATTTGCTTGTTGTTGATCCTGCCATTTGAGTGACAGAGAGTGAAATAAGTCTAGATTGGTGAGAAATTAGGACAATGGACAATAACATAGTTATAAGCTTTGATTTACAGTCCATATGTACTATAACCAATATCATGATTGTGCATGTAGTTCTCTTTCATTTGGTTGGCTGAATTCATTGCTATGTACATTGACTCCCAAAATGCTACAATATTTGGTGGTAATAGTGGTATAGTAAATGTATGCACATGAATCTCACTTAGTGGTAAAGAGACTCAAAGGTATATCTCTGTAGTAGCACATGCCAGCAACATAGAGAAAGCAACTTGTGAAGAAAGTATCAAGGAGTATTCACTTGATGTTATAACTAGCCCAACTATGTGAGCAGCCTAGGAGGTCTAGCTAAACAGTAGTGGAGGGGGCTTGAGGGAGGTTTCTCAAGTATGTGGACTAGAAGAGGGATGTCACAAAGAGATCAAGACTGGGGAGCCTAGTGCTTGAGCCTTCAGGTTTATATACAGTGAGCAACAAAACCATTGCAATGTTTGTTCCCAACACAGTATGTGAAGCACACTACAATCAATCGTGGGAATTTCGCTTAGATCTGGTGAGACAAAATATAATAGTCACTCTTGGCTACAAATCCGTCCCTGAGTCATGTGATTTGGTTCAGGGGTTCCAGAGATATCATATAATTAATCATAGCTACTCATTGCAACAGTTTTGTTGCTAACATCATGAAATATGATAATTGTACATTATCATAATATATTACATAAGTTTTTGGTCATGTGATGTATAAAAAGTCACAAATGGTACAAACAATCCAAAATATTACCTCTTGTCCCACTACCATTACCATGAAATCTCTCTCTATTGAGCAAACCACTTATATTATTTCTTTTCTGGAATTGGGTCAATCTACTTACCAGATTGCTCATTCTACTGGTCTAAACTACTCTACCATTAGTTGCCTTTGCTCAAAACATCTTCCCAATTAGCCCAAGGTCACTGGTGAATATCCTTCCCTTATTACATCTACTGATATATGATATACTCTTTATCTTATTGGGACTGGTAAGGCTGAAAATGCTATCCAAGTTACCAAGATCCTTTAGGATGTCAAGAACCATTCCATCTCCTCTAGACCATTCATTATCACCTCAAAAAGGCTGGTATAAAGGCTGTGGTAAAGCAAAAATGTCCTTTTCTCTTCTATTGTTATAGAAGGGTAAGATTGGACTTTGCTTTGAGTCATTGAAATCTCATACTTGGATTCAAAAGTAAATAAACCATTTGTAGTGCTTGAGATTGAGGGACTAGGGGCAATATTTCAAGTGGGACACTCATGAAGAGACATCATCTTTGTTACTTGAAGGGAATCTACATTGACTATGGGTTGGGGATAAGGAGATAATTAATCTCCTGGGAGTAAACCTTGCATAAAGGTTGCACTGAGAGTAGAGGATGATGGTGACAAGAAAAACTACATGTATTTGCATAGACTGAGTGTAAGGTTTACATAAGACATGACAACAGTTTAAATAGATCAACAGCTAATAGCTTAGCTAATTAGGAAGATGATAGAACAGAGAAAGATTAGCTAAAAGAGAACTTGATGGAATGTTGCAGAACAAATCAAACATGAACAAGATATCATGCCATGGAAGTGTGACATCAGAAGGGTTCAACAAGGAGTGATAAATAAAAAGTCAAGCATGAAGAGAGCAAAGGCTTGATCCTATATGATAAGCAATATAGGCTCAATGAAATAGCAGACAAAAGGGATGCCATGGGCATGTTTAACAAGGAAAAGAAATAGACTAGTGAATAGACATAGAACTATAACATTATCCCTATAGTATGTTTAAAACTCTGACTCAAAATCTATAAAGACCTGATTTCTAATTCTAAGGTTCCAAGGACTCCATTGTTATGCACAAAGATGATGACTGGAGGCAGCAACTTGAGTGGGGTACTCATGAAGAGGCACCATCTTAGATTACTCAAGTGGTGATAAAGATGACAGTGACAGGGAGATGAATGATCTTCTGGGAGTTGAAATGGATAATCTCACAAGAATAATGATTTAGAGGCTATGTGGTATTGCATAGATGAAATGTGAGGTTTACATGGGAACTACCAATAACTTAAATAGTGACATGCAAAGATGCTTAGCTAACTGTTAGAAGACAATGGAATAGAATAGAATGATTAGCTAAGTGGCAAGAATAGAATGAAGACAATAGAGTCCCAGATTAAGCATGGAGGCAAGATATAAGATCAAGAAAAGCAAGGATCAATTGAGGACATAAGCTTAAATAGGAAGAATACTTGCTTCTGTAGGATAAGTAATCAAGACTCAGTAGAACAGTGTTCAAAAGAAGAAATGTTTAAGTAAGAAATAAGAAGGAGAAAAATGAAAGAATATAGAAGAAAAATTATAACATTACCCCCATTGTTACAATTCTTTGCATCACTGAACATCTTTTCCTCTTCATCTTTGCTGTGGAAGTATGGTTCTCCTTCAATTCACTTTGCTTTGAGTATATGTTACTCATCTTATGGGATTAGAACTTCTTGTTGTCCATCCTCTGATCACCCAAGTACTTTTCTCTATGCTGATCTCAGTTCCATGCTCATCCTTTGCTTATTGACTTCTATCAATTAGTAGTTGTTCACTTTCTTGGAACTTTCTGGAACTTGCTCCATATCTATTACTAATCAATATTCCAGTACCTTCCATTGATTAGTCATATCCCTAAGCCTTCCTCTATTTAAGTCATTGTCTTCTCAATGTATGCCCTTATGTTTAGTCTATGCAAATACACATAGCCTTTCTATCACTCATCGTCCTTTGTGTCTACTTCAATGGAATGTTCCCTTGAAGTCCTTGTTATTGGGAGGTTCTCTTTTCCTTTTGATCTCAGTCATCATTATTCATAGTCAGGTCTCTTGAGTAGTTAAGACAGTGCCTATTCGTGAGTGCCCCACTCAAGACAACCTTCCTACACTTCCTACTTGCATATAACAAAAGACTAAATGTATATCCTCTCCCTCCTATCACAGAGTAGAAGAAATTCTCCTTGCAGTCACCACGTTATTCACCACTTCCCAAAGTCCCTCGTCTATCGATACTAATGATGAAGTCCCCACAGCTTCTAGCACCCCCTTAGCAACCCCCCAGTCAACAAGTCTATGGGTTAATCTCTATGCACAAAGCTCCCCGATTCCCCCCAGAGGAAGACTAGTGATCATCCCTGCAGGCATATCTATCTCTCTAAACCCATCGCCACAACCTGTTACCATGACAACTCCAATGTCCAAGCCCACTGAACTTCAAGCGACTTTATTTCCTTCTTTCAAGGGGTGTGTAAAATTTGCTAACCAATGGCAACTAGCCATGAAGATACACTTCAAGATAAACCTTGAAATATATAACACAGATAATAAGAAGGTCGCTGCCTTTTTAGATCGCATGAAGGGTCTCCAACCTGGAGCCTTTGTAGAATTCTGGTACCACAAGGTATTGGACTCCCAATGTTCACAAGCTGATCGAACCATTGCCAAGATCATGGACAATTTCTCCAAGACCTTCTATCCATATGACCAATAGGCCAATGCATATACTAAACTCAGACGACTATGCCAAGCAATCAAGATTCACAAAGACCCCAGGAAACCCGATGGTTTCCAACCATTTATTACTGAGTTCGAAAACCTTATGGCCATCACCAATATTATCAATGAAAAAGTCCTTATCAATAAATTTCTCTGAGGTTTAGATGACCATTTAGTCACTAACATTTTATCCATGCTGACTGTTCCCATCATGGTTGCAGACATGATCACTAGGGCTAAGGTGTTTTACATGCATAAACTTCAGGGGATAGGAATTAAGAACCAGGAAACTCTCTACATTGCCTAGACCACTGGACCCAGATATTGTCCTTTTACCACAACCAAAGATCCCAACACAATGGATGTTGATACCATTACTCTAAAGAAACTCATCCTGAAAGAATAAGCAGAATGTCTTGCCAAAGATCTCTGTTTTAGATACCAACATGCTGGTCATAGTGCCAAGGAATGCCAAGGAACTACCCTGCACCCACAGATCAAGACCTAGAATATTATGACTACCACCTTCTCTCCAATTTCTACCAAATCTCCTGCTATACTGGTCTTTGATCTTTAACGTTACGTGATCAAACTTAAAGCCAAGAGAAACTCTCCAACTACAATTCTAGATGTTCTCAAAACATGCTTTGATGGATTTAAAGCAACAGCTGAGGATAGAGGGTCCAGAACTTCGAACCCAGATTTTTAGAAAGGGAAGATGCCATGATGTCATCTCTCCATGTAAATACTGTACTACTTGGTCTATGGAACAAAAGAACCCTCCAATTCCTGATTATCATTAGACATAAAAATCAAAGCATCAAAACCCAAGTTCTTATCAACAATGGGACCATAGGCAATTTCATAGATCAATCCCCAATGCATCACTTCTGACTTCTGCTATACTAACTCCCCCAATCCATTATGGCTATCAATGCTGACAGCTTTTTCAATCACAAGGGTACTATCCAGTGGCAAACCAAGCTGGATCTTGAATTTTAGAAGCTAACCCAGACCAAGAAACTGTATGTCACAAACCTAGGCCATTCACAAATTATCCTTGGAACCCCCTGGCTCGCTAAACACAACCCCCACATTGATTGGACACATCATACCCTTACTCTCCTGGACAACCTCTCCCTCAATGCCATCATAACCACTTTCCAACAACTAACCAACTGGCTTCCTCATAGGTCTCCTCCCAATGCTAACCCCAAAGATCCCATCTTTGAAATAAACAAACTAACCATCTCCATAGACATTGCACAGAAGGATTTGAAACCAGAAGTTCAACTCCCTGAATGGTGTTGGGAATTCCAGGATGTATTTAAAGAAAAAACCCATAATTGACTTCCTCCCCATTATCCCTTTGATCATGCTATCCAACTTCATGAAGATTTCATCCCTAAGATTGCCAAGGTCTATTTATTAAACCCCAGGGAGCAGAACACCCTCAAGGACTTTATTTCCAAGCACATTAAAACTGGACATATCATACCCTCCACTTCCCCCCAAGCATCCCCCTTTTTCTTCATACCCAAAAAGAATGATTTGCTACATCCCTGTCAAGACTACAGATATCTCAACTCATTCACCATCTATAATGCTTATCCACTCCCCTTGGTCAACACTCCTATTGAACACATGCAAAAGTCCACCATCTTTACCAAGTTCGACATTAGATGGGGTTATAACAATGTTTGACTTTGACCTGAAGATCAATGGAAGGCTGCCTTCATCACCCCATTGGAACTTTTTGAACCCACAGTGATGTTCTTTGGTTTTTGCAATATACTCTCTATCTTCCAAGCCTTCATGAACCACTTCTTTGCTGACATGCTCACCAAAGGGTGGTTGGAAATCTACATGGACGACTTTGGCATTCACTCCATAGATACTACCATCCACCACCAATGTACCCTATGAGTTCTCTAATGATTTCATAATCTTGGCCTCTTCCTTAAACTCACCAAATGTTACACATGAAGTTGAAGTTGAGAGAGCTCTTCCAATGTGGGGCACTCACAAAGAGGCACTGTCTTAAATATGTTGGAATTGACTAAGGATAATCGAGGGCTTCTTGGAGAGATGACTCAAGAATGGTGAGTGACGAACGACCAGATATATTCATGTAGATGAAACGTGGGGAATTACAGTCTGTGTCGTATTGACTTAAATAGTGAGAGACTGAGCATTGGAATCATATGGAAGCAGGGAGAACAAGTGAGGTAAGTGAAGCAGAGAAAACAGGTGAGGTAAGTGAGAGGCCGTCTCAGGTATCAAGTAGTTATCACGGACAACTAATACTGACGATGAGGCATATCATGGAGATGAATGATGGAGCAAGAATGAAGTTAATTGGAGGCAAACAAGGTGACGAGCTTGGACAGAAAGAATGCTCGGTCCTGTAGGACAAGCAACCAAGGCTTGGTTAGAAGGGAATGACAAGAAGAGGTTTTCTCGTGGATGAGGATGAGAAAAACATTGTGGAAAAGAAAGAGAACTGTAACATTACCCCCCTGGTATGTTCGAGGCCCTGTCTTGAACTCTTTAATCCGTTCCCCTCTCCAGTTGTGCTTGAGCCTCCAAAAGGAGGGCCATATGAGGATGCGGGCAGTTATCAGCCAGGTGTCCAAACTCATCACAAACTCCGTAGTGATAACGGTGGCAGAACCGAGCGGAGTGTCCCCAGTGAAGGCAGAAATCGCATTGCAAGGTGAGGCACTGAGAACGATAGTAACCCAGAGCGTAATCGTGGCAGGCAGTGCAGCAATATTGGGGACAGTTAATGTAGAGATGCCCTGTAACATGACATTGATAGCAAACAGTCTCTGGGGTAGCGACGGGATACGTTTGAGAGGGGATGAGGGATAGAACTTGGGTGGGGGAGGCAAGGATAAGGGGGTGGTCCCCTAGACCGTTGTGTGAAGCATTGTGAGAGATGATGTAGAGTGGGTTACGGGGGTTACGGACATCAATCGGGGGGTCAGTATGGACTCCTGGGGCTGGGATTGGAACTAGGGTGAGGTCGATAGGTCTAGGAGAGGGGGGTTGGGTTCGCTCGAGGTATTCGAGTTGTTGCAATTCATGGAGAGTTCGGAACAAGGGCCTGAAATAGGGGAATAGGACGTTCAGCTCTAGGTTTCGTACGTAATGAGCAAAACCTTGGTTATGGAGAATGTCCAAAAGTTTAGTCATGGTAGCATGAAGCGGAGAAAGAACAATTATAAGGTCAATGGGCTGATTACCTAGGCATTGGGTTGTCAAAGCGACAGCCGCTAGCCGGGATTGAAGATAACAGGAAATCAAGTTGGGGCACAATGTGTCCCCTTTGTACTCCATGGCATGCTCAATCATATGAAGAATATCAGGGGAGAGAAGAGTGTGACTGTAAAGTAATCGTCTGTGTTCAATTGGTAATGCAGAGGGATCAATAGGACAGGTAGTGGCACGAAACATATGCAACATTGGGGAGTAGTCTGTCCTGGCGAAGGTGGGGGAAGATGCAGGAGTTGATGGATTGGAGGGTTGTTGGGACATGGTCTTCGAGGGCAGCAGCAGATCAGCAGCGAAAGAAGCTATGAGTTGAGAGAGAGATGGAGTTGTGTTGAATTTTTCTGATGCTATGGTGAATAAAAAGGTAGAAGAGAGCAATGAGAATGCAGGTGGAGGTGGAGTACACGAGGGCAAAGATCAGAAAGGGAAACATGGCAACCGGTGGATCTAGAGGTGGCAGATTTGTTTATAAGCGGAAAGAATCTGCTTGGCATATGTTAGGTTAGCTTCCGGTTCCCAGGTATTTTCAGATGATGGATACCCCTTCCATGTGGTCAGGTATTGCCAGCGAGAGGTGGTTCCCTGGTGGGCAATTATCTTTTCTACCTTATATTCTTCTTCGTTTTCTATAACCTCTGGAGGTGGTTTAGGGAAGTTGGGACCATGGATGGTGGTCTCTCTATAGGAGGTTAGCAGTGACGCATGGAATATGTCATGAATCTTCCAGGTAGGTGGGAGGCAGAGTTTGTATATGGTGGGGGAGAGAACAGCGATGATGGTAAAGGGTCTATACCTTTTAGGGGATAGTTTGGGTGATGCGGATTTTAGTCAGAGGTATTTGGCCTCGAGCCAGACTTGATCACTGATGGTCCAGGGTTTGAACTTCGAGGAGATCCTTTGTTTCATTAGTAATTGAGCTGATTGGTGGGCTACTAGAGCTTCTTTTCTGGCTTCTTTGAGTTGGGATAGGCGGACATTAAGAGCAGGTAGGAAGGTATTGGGATGTAATGGGGGGTATGCTCTGGGTTCATATTCTAAAATCAATGAGTAAGGGGATGTCTGAGTTGTTGAATGGACAGCGGAATTGTGATGGAATTCTGTGAGTGGGAGAAGTCTTCACCATTCTGTGGGGTTGTCAGTGCAGAATATGCGTAGGTATACTTCTAATTCCTGGTTGACCCTTTCTATTTCCCCATCAGTTTGAGGGTGATAGACAGACAATAGATGAAGGTTATATTGGTGAAGACATGCTAGTTCTCGGGTGAAGGCAGAGGCGAACTGTGGCCCTCGATCAGATATACAGGTGTTATGAAGGCTGAATCTAGGGAAGACATGTTGTAGGAATAATTCGGCAACATCTGCGGCGGAGACTGATTTGGAACAGAGGATGAAAATTACCCTCTTTGTAAGGCCATGGTCGACCACGACCAAAACCGAGTCATAGCCAGCAGTGGGGGGAAGGCTGTTACATGCGAGGTCTGGGACTAAGAGCTGCTACTGGTGTGGGGCACTCACGAAGAGGCACCATCTTAGTTATGCGAGTAGTGGATGAAGGATTCCCTTGAGTCAAGGGTCAAGTGACTTAAAATCTTCTGGGACGAACAGTCCGAACTAATGAGTAATGAGAGACTACGTGGAATTGCATACATGAAACGTGAGGTTTACATGGAGTACTGGTAGCCTTAAATAGAGGCCGTGACTAAGCAGATAGAACACAATAGAACTCAGGAGAAGCAGACAGAACATTGACTAAGGGAAAGGAATATCTTGGAAAAAGATGGAACAAGATGGAACAAGATCAAAGGGGCCGTGCCATGGGACTGAGGGGAGTAGGAGGGAACATAGAGATAGCGAAGGACGAAGGAGAAAGAAGTAAGAGAGCACCTTTTACTTGGTAGGAAGACATGGGGAACACACCGGGGTGTTCTACTAGTATGAGAAACAAGTGACAGTGAAGGAAGAAAACTGTAACAGAGGCCCGAGACAAGGTCGATGGAGATTTGTTGGAAGGGGCGAGAGGTGGAGGAGGAGAGGGAGCACAGGGGGGGGATTGTGGGATGGGTGTTGGGTTTAGCTTGTTGGCAAATTGCGTAGCCTAGGATGAATTTGCGAGTGAAGGAGGCCAGGCCTGGCCACCAGTAGTCTTTCTTCAGGGAGGATTTGGTGTGAAAGTAGCCCATGTGGCCTTCCATGGGTGAGTAGTGAAGAGAGGAGACAAGGGAGTGGCGAGCATTAGGGGGGATGTAAAGATGATGTTTGAAGAATAGTCGGCTGCCATCGAAGTACCAGTTCTATAGAGCAGAGCGGGGAAATAGTGGGGTGTTGGAATTAAGGGAGGAGATGGCTTTGAGGACCAGTGGGTCAGAGGTTGAGGAGGAGTGAATCTTGTCAGCCAGTGCAAGGTCGAGGGCATTAATAATCTGGGAATTGGGAAAAATGGATGAGTTAATATTGTCCAAGGACATGTCAATCTCATGACAATGAGAGAGGGCATCGGCAGGAGCCATTAGAGAGCCCGGGGTTACCTTCCATAGAATGTTGAAATCCTGCAAGAAAAGGCTCCAGCATGCCTGATGTCGAGAGAGTTTGCGGGGGTCTTTGATAAAAGAGAGGTTTTTATGGTCAGTGACGACAGTGATAGGGTGTGGAATGCCTTAGAGCAGATGTTTCCACTTCGTCAGTGCTAGGATAACTGCTAGTAGTTCTCTGTTGTAGATGTTGTAGTTTCTCTGCGCTGGGAAGAGAGTCTTTAAGAAGAAGGTGCAAGGGTGTAGATCGCCGTTAGCATCTGTCTGTTGTAGGACAGCTCCAGCGGCCACTAAGGAAGCATTAGTCATGAGGGTAAAGGGTTGAGATGGATCTGGGAGTTGAAGGATCAGGGCTGCAACGAATTTTAGTTTAAGGGTATCGAAGGCATGTTGGTGGGTAGGGAGCCAGGTCCATGGAGTGTCTTTGGTAGTGAGTGCAGTCAGTGGGACAACCAAGTCAGAGAAGTTAGGAATGAATTTGCAGTAGAAATTACAAAACTCTATAAAGGAGCACACTCCTTTTACCGTGTGGGGAGGGTTTCCAATTGTGAATGGCCCTGAGTTTGGTAGAGTCCATTTGAGCTGTTCCTTGGCTGATTATTAGGCCAAGGAATTCAATCTGGGGAGTGTCAAAAGTGCATTTGGGGAGTTTCAATGAAAGACCCAGTTCTCTAAACCATTGAAGGACTCGGAGGGTCCATTCATGGTGAATGGTAATGTCGGTGGAATGGATTCCACAGTTGTCCATGTATATTTCTAGCCATCCTTTGGTGATCATGTCGGCGAAAGACTGGTTCATGAATGCTTGAAATGTGAAAGAAGCATTGCAGAATCCAAAGAACATAACTGTGGGTTCGAAGAGACCGAGTGGGGTAATGAACGCCGCTTTCTATTGGTCTGCAGGTCGCAGGCGGATGTTGTTATATCCCCATCTGATGTAGAATTTGGTGAAGATAGTGGACTTCTGCATATTTTCGACCAGGGTGTTGACTAAAGGAAGGGGATATGCATTGCGGATGGTAAACGAGTTAAGATATTGATAGTCTTGATAGGGTTACAGTGATCCATCCTTCTTGGGGACAAAGAAGAATGGAGAGGCTTGGGGGGAAGTGGATGGGACGATACGTCCAGTTCTGAGGTACTTGGCAATGAATTCCTGCAGAGCCTCTTGTTCTTTTGGATTGAGAGAGTAGATTTTAGCGACCTTGGGGACGAAGTCATCCCAAAGTTCAATAGTATGGTCGAAAGGTCAGTGTGGGGGTAATTAATCATATATCTTTTCCTCAAATATGCCTTGGAAGTCTTGACACTAGAGTGGCAACATAATTAAGGGTCTAGTTTCTTTCTGGGCTACTTTGGTAGAGATGGTTAGTTTATTTACCTTGAGAGTCTGGTACTGGGTTCCTTCATCTGAGTCTGGGCATGGGGGCAACCATTCAGTTAGGTGTTGGACAGTAGTTTCAATGGCATCAATGGAGGTATCGGGGAGAGTGAGTGTGTGTCAGGCCCAGTTAATGTAGGGATTATGTTGGTTGAGCCAGGGGGTACCTAGAATAATACGAGGACGTCCTAGGTTCATTACATAAAGTTTCTCGGTCAAGGTGAAATCTTTGAACTCTAATTGGAGCTTTGTTTACCATTTGATAGTGCCTTTGCTGTTCGTGGTGCCGTTGATGTTGATGGTGACAATGGGTTGTGAGAGGTAATGCAGGGGTGGGTGGAAGTAATGCATGAGGGATTTGTCGATGAAGTTTCTGGTGACTCTGCTGTCGATGAAGATAGTGGTTTCGACAGTTTTATCTTGGTATCTGATAGTGATAGGAAATTGGAGCGTTCGTGTATTTTTCAGACCTAAGGGTACAGTATTTACATGGAGAAATGACATCGATACAGTTCTCCATTCTAAAAATCTGATGAGGATGCTTCAGTGTTTTTCCCTCCAGGTATTTCTTCAAAGCCTTCAAAGTATATCTTGAGGATGTCGAGGATAGCTGTCTGGGAATTGCCCTTGGTCTCTAATGTGGCTACATATCTTTGAAGGTCAGTGACCAATGGAGTGGGAGGTTTGGAGGTAGTTGTGGTCATGGTAGTTTGGATCTTGGTTGTGAGTCGAGGGGTGGTGCCCTTGCAATCCTTGGCACTATGTCCTGATCTGCAGCACTGGAAGCACAGTCCTTTGGCAAGGCATTCCACTTGTTCTTTTGGGGTAAGCTTCTTCAAAGTGAGTGCATCCATGTCCATAGCATTGGGGTCTTTGATGGGGGCTGCGGTGGCATTCCTGTAGCGGGGTTTGGTGGTCAAGGCAACATAGAGCATTTCAGGGGCTAGGATTCCAAGCTGTTGTACTTTATGGGTATGAAAGGACTTAGCTCGGTTGATCATTTCCGTTATGGTGGTGGGCATGGTGGGCATGGAGAGGATGTTAGTAACCAGTTGATCATCCAGTCCTCGGAGGAACTTGTTGATGAGGACCTTCTTGTCTATTACCCCTGTGATGGCCATGAGGTTTTCGAACTTGGTGATGAAAAGCTGAAACCCATCAGGTTTATTCTTGTCCTTGTGAACCTTGATGGCTTGGCAGAGTCGTCCAAGTTTGGCATACGTGTTGGCCTGCTGGTTATAAGGGTAGAAAGTTTTAGAAAAGTCTTCCATAACCTTGGCAAGGGTTCGATCAGTTGCTGGACATTGGGGATCCAGTACCTTTTGATATTAGGTTTCCATAAAGGCCCCAGGTTGAAGACCTTCCATTCATCCTAGAAAAGCAGCCACTTTCTTGTCTTTGGAGTCATATATGTCTGGGTTTACTTTGAAGTGGATTTCCATAGTGAGACACCATTGGTTAGCGAACCCTACATTCCCCTTGAAAGGGGGGGGCAAGGTTGCTCTTAGTTCAGTGGGTTTTGAGGCAGGGGTGGTTATGGGGACTAGTGATGTTTGTGTGGTAACCGGGATGGATGTTCCTGCTGGGGTGATAGCCAGGTGTCTTTGAAGGGGTACTGGTGACTGTACTGCATAGGGGTTGGCCCACGGGCTTGTTGACTGGGGGTTGCTAGATATGATGGGGGTTTCGTCGTTGGTGGTGATGGGAGAAGGAGTTCAAGGAGTGTGGAACAACATAGTGGCGATGGTGGTATCTCCTACTTTGTGATAGGAGGGAGAATTAGTACGTTTTGTCTTTTGTTACACACAAAGATGAAGTCGAGAGGGCTCTTCCAACATGGGGCACTCACGAAGAGGCGCCGTCTTAAATACATTGGAATTGACTAAGGATAATTGAGGGCTTCTTGGAGAGACGACCCAAGAACGGTAAGTGACAAACAACCAGATATATTCATGTAGACAAAATGTGGGGAATTACAGTCCATGTCATATTGACTTAAATAGTGAGAGACTGAGTGTTGGAATCATATGGAAGCAGGGAGAACAAGTGAGGTAAGCGAAGCAGAGAAAACAGGTGAGGTAAGTGAGAGGCCATCTTGGATATCAAGTAGTTATCGTGGACAACTAATACTGACGATGAGACATACCATGGAAATGAATGATGGAGCAAGAATGAAGTTAATTGGAGGCAAACAAGGTGATGAGCTTGGACAGAAAGAATGCTTGGTCCTGTAGGACAAGCAACCAAGGCTTGGTTAGAAGGGAACGATGAGGAGAGATTCTCTCATGGACAAGGATGAGAAAAACATTGTGGAAAAGAAGGAGAACTGTAACACTAAATGCTTGTTTGACATCCCACAGATTGAGTTCCTGGGTCTTGTCATCAGTCAAGGAATGATATGGATGGATCCCATCAAACTGAGGGCTATCCATGATTGGATACTCCCTCATATAGTAAAAGGTATATGATCCTTCATTGGATTCTGTAATTTTTACCACAAGTTTATTCCCAACTTCTCTGACATTGTAGTACCCTTGACTTTACTCACTGCCAAGGATGTCCCCTGGCAGTGGCTCCCACCCCACCAACATGCCTTTGATATCTTAAAAATGCAGTTCATCTCTATACTGGTTCTTCAACTATCTAACCCTGTCAAACCCTTATTTCTCATGACTGATGCTTTCCTAGTTGCCACTGGAGCAGTCCTCCAACAAATAGACACCAATGGTGATCTTTACCCTTGCACCTACTTCTCAAAAACCTTCCTCCTAGCTCAACACAACTATAATATCTAAGATTGAGAACTATTAGCAGTCATCCTTGCACTGGAGAAATGGAAATACCTCCTCCAGGGCATTCCCCATTCTATTACCATCGTAACTGACCACAAAAACCTATTCTTTCTTAAAGACCCCTATAAACTCTCCCATCACCAAGCTTGCTGGAGTTTATTTCTTCAAGACTTTGATATCCTGTGGAAGGTCACCCTGGGATCTCAAATGGCTCCAGCTGATGCTCTTTCTCACTGTCATGATATTGACACTACCCACAACAATGTCAACATCTCTATTCTTCCTGACTCACAGATTATCAATGCCCTCAACCTTGCCCTCACTAACAAAATTCAACTTTTCTCCACCACTGATTCCCTTGTCCTCAAGGCCATTACCAGTCTCAACTCAAACACATCTTTATTTTCTCACTCCTTCTTCTCCAACTGGCATTTTAACTCAGGCCATCTATTTTTTAAACATTACCTTTACATTCCCTCTGACGCTCACCACTCCCTTATTTTCTCCCTCCATTACTCCCCCATGGAAGGTCACATGGGCTACTTTTATACCAAATCCTCTCTAGAAAAGAACTACTAGTGGCTGGGACTTACTACCTTCATTCACAAATTTGTCCTCAACTATGCTGTCTGCCAACAATCCAAGTCCAACACACATCCCATGGTTCCCCCACTATGCCCCCTTACCTTCTCTGCTACTCATCCCTTCCAACAAATCTCCATCAACCTTATCTCTGCCCTCCTACCTATTGCAGGGCTGGACTCTGTCTTGGTCATGGTTAACCATAGCCTTACTAAGGGAGTAATTTTCATCCCTTATTCCAAATTGGTCTCTGCAGCAAACATAGCAGAGTTATTTCTATGTCATGTCTTCCCCAGATATAGTCTCCATGACCCTGCATCTCCAATTGAGGTCCCCAATTCTCATTAGCATTCGCCAGGGAACTAGCATGACTTCTGCAATATGATCTCCATCTATCATTGGCCTATCACCCCTAGACAGACAGTGAAACTGAAAGGGTTAATCAGGAACTGGAAGTATACTCTGCACCAACAATCCAAAGGAATGGCTAAGACTACTTTCCCTCACCAAATTTCACTGCAATTCTGCTATCCATTCAATCACTCATACTTTCCCTTATTTATTGATCCTAGGATACAAACCACAGGCATACCCCCCTCTACATCCAAACATCTTACTACTAGCCCTTAATGTTTATCTATCATGATTGAAAGAGGCATGCAAAGAAGCCATCATAGCCCATTAATCAGCCCAACTACTCATGAAACAAAGAATTACCTCCCATTTTAAATCCTAGACCATTGGGGATCAGGTATGGCTAGAGACAAAACATCTACATCTAAAATCCACCTTCCCCAAACTAAGCTCTAAAAGATATGGTCCATTCTCCATTACTGCAGTACTTAGCCCTACAGTATACAAACTTCATCTTCCTCCCACATGGAAAATTCATAACGTATTCCATGCATCCTTACTCACCTTCTATAGAGAAACTACAGTTTACAGACCCAACTACCTCAAACTCCCTTCTGACATAATCAAGAATAAAGAAGAGTATGAAGTAGAAAAGATAGTCACTCATCGGGAAACTGCTATCTGATGGCAGTACCTGACTGCATGGAAAGGGTACCCCTCATCTGAAAACACATGGGAACTAGAAACCAATCTTAGTCATGCCAAGCAGATCTTATCCACTTATAAACATGCCTGCCATCTTTAAACCTACCAGTTACCATGCTCTCTTTTCTTATTGCTGCCCTAGTTTACTCCCTTGTTATCTGCATTCTTGCCACCTTGCTATACCTCATTATACACCTTAAAGCCTGTCAATTTCCCCAGTCCAAACCTATGTCTTCATCCCTCACCTTCTTTTACTGCCACTCTGCTGCTTTCCTTGAAGACAATGTCCCAACCCCCCTCCAACCTGTCTACTCCCACATCTAGCCCACCCTCTTAACCAACAGAATATGACCTGGATAGATGTATGTCCTGCACCCTAGCTCATCCCATCATTGTTAAGACTGAATTGACTAAGTCCTATGCAACTCTAGAACTCTGGAGTTGAGGTGAACAAGGCATTGGCTTTACCTTATGTGGTGCACTCTTGCAATGAAATTGTGCCCCAGGATTTTGGACAAAGGGTTGGAGGTTAGAGGTCCAGGGTCCAGAAATCTGAGGGTTAGAGGGAGAAGAGAGGGTATCAAGCCCTCAATGGAGGTCACAAGAGAACAAGAGGAAGATAGACTTGATTATCTATGTTGATATTCAAACTGAGGTCTACAGGCAGTAGACTATAGAGTTTATATACAGAGGGAAAACCAGATAACTAAGTCTGGAGTCAAAATGAAGTATGTACCAGAAATGTCAAGTGTTGGCTCTACTGAGTCAGAGCCTCAGGATTATGCTCCAAGTGAGCACTGACATTGGAGTAGTTCTAATACTGAAGGATAAAGTATAAGGAAGTATGAGTAGTCTAAAAGAACAGAAACAGAGACAAATGGAAGATGAAAGTCAAAGGAATTTACTAATGTAAGTCTGGAAGAAATGAATGGAGCGAAAGATAGAAAATAGTCCAAAGTTATACTGGTGTTCATCCAGAAGTGTCTGGAGTTGGCTTTTGAAGCCTGGGATATGACAGTCATGCCAGAGTTTCTTCCCATTAAACAATAATACCTTTTGTACTCTCACATTCTTCTATTCCCAGATCTTCTTTATATAATAGAATAAGCATTGGAACAAGACAGTGAATACCTTCTCCCTGAACTGATGGGTATTTTTCTTCAGACCCATCTAGTCATGGTAGCGATGGCATGTCTATGCCCTTATGACCTAACTATTGCTATCTCCATTGTTAATTCCCCATTTCATCTAGTCCTTACCTATGTCCTTGATCTTCTTCACAGTCAGGCATTTTATATCTATGTCATTGACATGGATGTGGCTCTTTTTTCATTTTACTTTAGACCTCTCTTCCAAACCTTGGACCTCCATCAACAACTAGAATATCTTGAGAATCTTGCTTACTATTAAAACTGGACTGACTAAGTTCTGTGCAACTCCAGAACTCTGGAGTTGAGGCGAATGGAGTGTTGGCTTCATCTTATGTGATGTACCCTTGCAATGAAATTGTGCCCTAGAATTTCAGGTGAAGGGTTAGAGGTCAGAGATCCAGGGTCCAGAGGTCTGAGGGTTGAAGATCTGAGAGTCGAAGGTCTGAGGGTCGAAGGTCTAAGAGTTGAAGGTCTGAGGATTGGAGATCTGAGGGTCGGAGGTCTGAGAGTTGGAGATCTGAGGGTTGGAGGTCTGAGGGTTGGAGATTTGAGAGTTGGAGGTCTAAGGATTGGAGGTCTGAGGGTTGGAGATCTGAGGGTTGGAGGTCTGAGGGTTGGAGGTCTGAGGGTTAGAGGAAGGAGAGAGGGTATCAAGCCCTCAATGAAAGTCATAGGAGAACAAGAGAAAGATAGACTCGGTCATCTATATTAATAG
>JBBPKC010000467.1:0-16168 GCA_038089055.1 Tylopilus aff. balloui
GAGACTTTTGAGCGGGAAGTACCTGCTTTGGTTGCATCCAAGGAGCTAACGTACAGAGAGGATGTCACAAGGGGATTGGAGAATGCTGAAGTGGCATTTGATAAGTTCCTCAAGGGCGCGTTTATCGGAAAGAGCGTGGTCATAGTAGCGGACGAGTAGATTAATGATGTCCGGCTGTCTGCCAGGTAGCGTCAGTGTTGGTCGATGGTGACTTGGAACTCTATCTTTTCAGCTGGGTCTGACGAAGCGGGCGATATTTATTGTGGAGGACGGTGTAATGGCCTCTAAATCCGTATCCTATTTGACAGAAGTCGAATTTAACTGAGCTATGAACTGACCCTCAAGGGAGGAGACATCCCCAAAAACTCTGGTTGTGAGTGCGCACGTGCGAGATGTGAACCTACGCTCATTCCCTACTGGGCATAAACTTCTAAGGAATCGTAGCGTTCCTCTTATCCGTCCGATCTACATCCGCCTATCGCCTCGTTGTCGCGACAACTATCGAACTCGCTATGCCCGTTAGCGACGAATACGCTTCCCGGACAGTCTGCAGAGATCATACGTTGATCAACACGTCACCCCTCAGAGGATCTCTGAGGGGGCAGTTCTATAGCCAGTGCGAACACGCAAAGTTCAAATACAGATGCAAGTACAGTCATACCATGTTCAACATCAATCGGGTGCACAGGATAGTGAGTACACCGTTGACCCCCTTTTCAGCAAAATACGAATTCAGCGCATGCCTAAGGGAAGCCGCGATGGACGGAGGTCTTATGTCGTTCGTCTCGAGTATGGGCATGGGTTTGAGTGGTACGGGAGTTACGAAAGTTGGGCCAGTGGTTGGGAAATCCAGGAGGCCAAGGAATCTGGGTATCCCCCACCAAAATCTGTGGGTCATGCCAGAACCTACAATCTTCCCAAGGCGTTGCTACTGGCAGAAGCACGCGGAGGATTGAAGGCAGCAGGAGATACACTAGTGAGGTTGCTTCCATGGAATACAGGAAAACAGGACTTAGTTTTCTTTTTCTCTGTTTCGGCAGCCGCAATATGCCAAAGTCCAAAGTCTCTGTCAAGCTCACCACGACCGTGACGCGTGTCGTAGACCGAACTGCAAGTTCGATCATGACTTGGTCGACAGCGCGCGGATCGAGAGGCTTGCACGATGGGTGCCATACGGTACGAACGACTATGATGCGCTGACGGTGGAGTGCCGCATGGTGGAGGGCCATACGATGTGGAAGATCATTTTGAAGGAGGCTGTCTTCACAGGGTTGCAAGCGACGGATCCAATTGCACGCCGTATCCCGTCGAGACCGTACAGCTACGAGGCTCCAGAGCTGTTGGATGTGGTGAGACACTTGGAGGAAGTCGTTGGGCTGGCTTAACCTAGTCACCTAAGCACGGCTCGGCTAGTGTTTACACAGCTACCATTGCAATAAAGCTACGCTCGGGTAACACTTACCTACACCCTCGCCATCGTCTGTCATTTGAGCCGGGGATGAGCTCGACAGAACAGCACAACTTCTCTGGAGCACTCGCGACGTGGAAAGGTGCGCGTATATCTGCCCATTCGAGCGACAACGTCTCGCTCATCCACCCCCGTTCCTTTGCTTTCTCTCTATGAAATGTCCTGCAACCTTCTCGTCCCCAAACCTTTTCGTTTTCTGCTATTCTTTCACCAATGCTGCGACATGTCTGCCGGGTCATCTCGACCGGACCAGGCATCAACCTCCATGAGCTCCAGAAGACGCTTGACGCTCAGGGCATCGAGATCGTTGAGAACCAGAAGGAGAACGTGCTCAGTCGCAAGGGGTTGGCCGAGCGCACCAAAGGCACGCTTCGCCTCGTATTGACATATGTACCTCAATACACTGACTGGCCCCACGCCCGCACCTAGAGTTCAAGAAGATCCCAGACGAGGAAAAGCTCAATGCGTTCAAGGGGCTACTCAAAGGTAGGCTTGTCGCCCTTTTTCGTTCCGGCCTTCATGATGTTAGCGCACTCAATCACGCCACCCTCTCCATTCCATACACATAGCATACCAACAGGAAATCGACAATCTCACGAAACGTTCCAAAGTTGCCGAGTCCGCTTTCCTAAATGTCTATAAAGTCCTCGCGGAGGCTCCAGATCCTTATCCACTCCTCGAAGCCGTTGTGGAACAGACGATCACATCCGAAACAAATGTGTCGTTGACTGTCGAAGTTAACACACTCAAGGCCGAGGTCGCACGACTTAAGGGGGAGAACGTTGAGCTGAAACGGGAAAACGGCACACTGGACAGTATGAAAAAGAAAGTAGAGACTATGGAGGGCAAGGCAAGTGTGCACGTGATGAGTTGCATTTGCGCGTGCGGCTCGACTCGGGAGTGGGTCGAGGTACTGATCATGGTGTCGAGATAGATGGACGAGTCGATCGCCGAAAAAGTGTTGCAAAAGGAGAACGAACTGAATGCGACGTACGATGAACGTATGCGGAACTACGAGGAACGGTGAGAAGCTCGACCGACGGTGCTATTGAACTGGGGCTCACTTTCGGCCGTTGTGCGTCACAGTGAACAAGACCTGACGCGCCAAGTTGCGCTCTACAAGTCGCAGCTTCGTGAGCTCCGGCTATCGAACGAGACTAACCAAGCGCGTCTCTTGGACGCTAGCTCGCGCGCTGATCAAGACCTCGTGTCGCGACTTGCCGAAGCTGACATGGTCCTTGCCGATCTAGAGCGGGCGAATAGTAGAGTTGCTATTGTCGAAGGAAGGAACGTACGTCCGCCTGGCTTCACCAGTATCTGCACCGGCTTTACATTCAAGGTAACAGGAGGAATTGCGAGCCGAGATCGAAGCTCTGAGAGTGGGGAGTGGCAACGCAGAGATGTGCGTTCGTTGTCTCGGCTGCTGGACCGAATTTGACCAGTTACGCAGGACGACGAGCCTCCAATCACGTCTTTCAGCCCTCGAGTCAGCAAACACGGATCTAACAGCGCAGCTTCTTTCAGCTCAATCGCAATTGTTTGTTGCACAAGCGCAGCTCGCAAAACGCAACGAAGAAGGTGCGAAGCGAGAGGAGAGGGAACAAGCAGAGCTGCAGATGGAAGTAGCTACGCTCAAGCGAAAACTCTTGACGTATGCCGACTACGATGAGGTTAAGCGCGAGCTCGAAATCATGAAGGTAAACCAGCACAGACGACGCGGGCATATCTCAAATCTGATTTCCTATGCCCACCCGATAGTATGTCGAGTTTGGCGGTCTCGACGACGATTCTTCCGACGCGGATGGTGACGACTGGTCCTCACACGAATCTGACGGCGTGCGTCTTCCCGACCCTAACGCCGACAAGGCGAACGCACAGCACGGAAAGAGCCTCGAGCTACTCCTTGCGAGCAAGAACAAGCGTATTCTCGAAGAGCTCACGCGTTTCAGGGTGAGCTTGCCTCTCGTCCATCGGCATCACCAAACTACGACTCACTCACGCTCCGTACCACACTAGATCCTACACGCGTCCCTCGAAGAGTCCCTCAAGTCCACGCAGTCCGAGCTCCACGCAGTTGGAGCTGAACTCTCACGACAGAAATCCCTCAACGAGAGACTCGAAACGGACCTTCTCGCACTCGATAACTGTTCTGCGAGACCTCCAAGCACGAGCGGGGCGAATATCGGCGATGCATTGGCTGGGCTCGGACTTGACCTCGGTTTGGACCATGCCAAGAGCAAGAAGGGGGAGTCGTCTGGCAGCACGACGCGCAGCACGCCCATTCCGTTCACTCCGTCTGCGGATACCTCGATATTACCCATCGTGACGAGCCAGCGGGACCGGTTCAGAGCACGAAACGCCGAATTGGAAGAGGTGCGTATGCCCCGTCTTTTCTTTTTCTTTTTTCCTGCGTGGTATGTTGACGTGATGACGTAGGAACTTCGACGCCAATACCACACGATTTCGGAATTGCGTTCCGAGATCAAGTCGTTGCAGTCAGACAACCTCAAGCTCTATGAAAAGGTACGGTATATGCAGAGTTATCGCGAGACGTCCTCTGTGTCGCAGTTAGATCCACTACCTGGGGCGTCCCGGTTGCATAGAACGAGGCAGCCCAGAGTAGGAGGTGCTGGGGACAGTGGCGAAGACGACGAGGTCGAGCTGGGGAGATGGAGGCAGAGGTACGAGGAGGCGATGAATCCATTCGAAGCCTTCCGAGGAAGAGTACGTGGTTTCCATGTGCTTCCGAGATGGTATGCCCCGCTGCTAACGACCCGGTGCAGGAAGCAACACAGGCGTACACATCTCTCCCATTCCCAGAACGCCTTCTTCTCACGCTCACCCGTGCTATTCTCGGACATCGTCGTGCGAGGCTCGCATTCGTGAGCTATGCGACAGGGTTGCATCTCTTGGTCGTGTGGGTGGTGTGGAGTGGGTGGGGATGTTGGGGAGATGGCAGCACGGGCCGGGTGGGAGGGTACGTCAACGTACCGCGACCGTTTTAGAACGCGTGTGACCCGTTCGTGCCGGCTGGTTTCTGGTACGATATGCATGACGGTCACACGCATCCAATGGAGGGACGACATCATCATACCCCTCCAGTGGACATTAATACTGCTCGTGTCTCGTGCGCGTTGTTTAGTCGGTCCCAGAAGGTTGCTGTGAGCAGTGGCCCCCACCTTGTGAAGGTTATGTTGATCGATGACGATGGATCACGGAGCGCCGACACGAGCGCCTGCCTATCTGATCATTCGTGTTGAACAGCTTGACGCACGATACCCACGTTTCAAACACGAGGCTAGAATAGCCCCTCCCACCACCCGAGACTCGTGACGCCTAAAATTGACTATACTAGCTCGGGACATGTGTGCATTGTGCGCGAGTCAGTCGACGGACCTCGTTGTTCATGCCGGAGATGAACGTACAGGTTCAAGCTATGTATAGTGCCCTCCAGCGAATTCAGAACCGTTCCTTTGAAGAATGTGCCACCAACGGCGGTGACCACCACTGCGTCATATTTCAAGCCACTGGCAACTTCGAGTCACTCGAGCCTCGAGGCGACCCTGGGACAGGTGTACTCAGGGCCCACGTGGGCACAATGTTTGGATATGAGCATCGCGACTGTCTGTGCACCAAGGAAGGCTGGAACTGGAACATGATGGCGATATTGTACTGAGAGACAAGCGATTTGAACGAGGGGATGAAAGAGAGAGGCAAGTACGCACGCTACGTCGCTGACTTTGCTCGATCGCCGCGCAACAACAGAGTTTTGATGGAACGTCTTGTCCTAATGGGCATCCGTGCCGCTGATGCCCAGGTCTGGGTTGAAATCTCACACAAAGTTGGGTCGGTTGTGTTATGCCACAGCCGGGCCGAAATCACTTTTCGGAGCGACGGGATAAATGAAGTGACCATTGTACAGCATCGTCTCTGAAAGAGAGACGTAAATGGGATCTGCCACTGGACCGTCGCGGAAAGGGCGCAGCTGTCACTGGTATAAGGAGGATCTTTGCTCTATGTGCCTACCCGTATAATAAGTAGTGGGGGGAAGTGTGTACGTCTCCACCACTGCTTGACCGAGGGTCCCCATCCTACGAGCGTACGGCTCAGTTAGAAATGCCGCGTCGGTATTGAGCTGTTCATGGAAGTGAGCAAACTACATCCGGTCCGACCAGCCGGACGACTGACGGCTGGATGGTACGTGACCGAATCGTCGATGCAAGGCAAAATATCTGGACGGCGAGTAACCAGGATAATATTGTACTCGAGGGCGATACGCATTCGAGTTGCTAATGCATGCTTTCGCGTACGGGAATCGTCGTTACTGACGTTGGCAGGAGACACGTTAGTTGCGGGGGCGCTTTCTTTGTGTGTCTTTGTTGGCATGCATGCATCGGATGATTTTGAGGTAAAAGTGTCGTTGGTAGTTGTGTAAACGTGACACGGTATTTGAAAAGCGATATCATGATTAGGTCGAGGGCATAATCCTCGGTTCCCGATGGGATTATCGGCGGTGACTCTTCTGGAAGCGGGTCAAATCCGATTGGATGATGCGAGGTCAGTCGTTCGACGCGAAAGAGCCTAATTCTCAGGACGAGGGCGAAGTACCCGAAGGGGGAGGGGAATCCCATAGCCCTGTTCTTGGAATTTCCTTGAGCTTGATCGCATCTCGAAACAACCGGGGGCCGATGACGCTATTGGAAGTCGAAGAACGTGTACTGATACCGTCCAACGACATGATTGGCCAACTCGCGAGACGAGCTGCGTATTCACATCATCAGTTTGGAGCACGGCATCTCACACATGCCGTGTCCGGTCAGCCTCAAGGAGTGGGGCTCAGAGGTGGAAAATGCGAGGGTGTACATGCATGTCCTGCGCGGATCCGAGAGGTTTCGAGGGGGGTGATGCGAGTCCCTGGGTGATTACAACACAGAATACACGGGTGATGTGACGGCTCCATCGAGGACGTGTGGGGAAGCGGATGATGTCATTGCCAATTGTCTTCACGGGGTGAATAGACGGGACGGATCATCGTCTAGCGATGGTTGAAACAGGGCAGCGTGTCGGGGGAGACTCAGACGCTCCGTCTATCTACGGAGATGAAGGCGACCCATTGAGTTCGGTTTAGCAGTGGTACACAGCAACTGACTTGACCGCGGAAATGACACGTGACGACTCCGTGATGCGGTGAGTATATATGGAAATCTCGATTATCGCTGCTTCCCCCACGTCCTCGAAGCCGAGCAACATGCAGCACTCCGACCTCGAGCTCGACGACCAAACTCACCCGCAAGACATCCAACCAAAACCTCAGACTAGACCGCCACCGTTCCCCTTGGCTTCGCAGAGGCAGCCAGCCCGTCCCCAGCCTCATGGCCAGTCCGGCATCCCCCCTAGAAACACCCTCAGCGGTCTCCTCTCCAACAGGGACAAAGCGGGCAACGCACCAATTCCACCCTCTCTACAGGCGAAAATGATAGCTGTGCGCCCCTCTCTGCTGCCAAACTTTGTAGCCCTGTTCTCATGCCTCTGCACAGATGCTCAACCGTGGGTCGCCTGCCTCGCCCAACTCCGCTTCTTTCTCCATCGACTCCGCCACACAAGCGTTGCAGCGCACCGATTTAGACGACGTACAGCGCCCCCTCGTTCACCAACCCAACTCGTTCCCACTCCCCTCTGTCTCCCGTGGACGTGGCGTGTTACCTGCTTCAGCCGTTAAACGCAACAAGCCCAACTTCAAGTTGTCCGATATAAACCCAGACGCCGCAATCGGTGCTGTGAATGCCGGCCTTGGAGCGGGCAGACCCACTTTAGCCGACGCTGGCCGTCGTGCACCCTCAAAGTTCGATACCCCTTTTGCAAACTTCAACAAAATCGTGTACGTCCTTGTTCTCTTCCTTTCTCTTCTTCTCATCTTTGGCCTCCTGATCAGTGATCCATCTGGTCGGTTGAATTTCGCTGGAAAGGCTGTTCTTCATGCCTCTGGCGTCGATTTCTCGAACGGGTCTTCATTTGCGATCAACATGGAACAGCTCATTCTCGAACACGAACTCGGTCGGGGTAACTATGGGACCGTGAAAAGGGTCCTTCATAAGCCTACCAACGTCGCAATGGCCATGAAGGTACGCTTCTGTTTCTCCACTCCGTACCATACGTCGTTCATTCGACCCGCACCCTGTTCCTAGGAGATTCGCTTAGAACTCGACTCCACAAGGCTCAACGGTATCCTCATGGAACTGGACGTCCTTCACCGCGCCATGAGCCCGTATATCGTCGAGTTCTACGGTGCATTCTTTGTCGAATCGTGCGTCTACTATTGCATGGAGTACATGGACGGTGGTTCCCTTGCTTCTCTATGTTGTTTCCCAAACGGGAATGTCTCCCTCCCTCCGAGCTTGTCATCCAGTCCAGGTTCCGCTTGGACCTACAGCCCGGCTCCTCTCGCGGAAGAGCATCTCGGACACATTGCGTCATCCATGACTAAAGGGCTCGCCTTCCTCAAAGACCACTTGGGTGTCATGCACCGCGACGTAAAGCCGACCAACGTTCTCGTCAACCACAAAGGTGAAATCAAACTGTGCGATTTTGGTGTGAGCGGGCAACTCGAAAAAAGCATAGCCCGCACCAACGTGGGATGCCAGAGTTATATGGCTGTGAGTCATGCCTGCTGCGGTCCTGTTCATTTTTCTTTGCCACGTTGTTCATTTTACCTTTAACCCCAACTTACACAGCCCGAGCGAATAAAGGGATCTTCACCCTCATCGTCAAACGTTGACGATGCATTTACCTCGTACACCGTCAGCGCTGATGTCTGGTCTCTAGGCCTTTCGATTGTGGAGATCGCCAGGGGAAAGTGGGTGTCGTCTTCTCGCGTTATGCTCTGTCTGACATGTTGCCGGTCTCAGGTACCCATACCCCCCTGAAACGTATGAAAACGTTTTCGCACAGCTAAGTGCCATCGTCGACGGTGAAGCCCCTGAACTACCGGATGACGACAACACCCCCGACGACGTCGCTGATGGTTTATCGACCGTAGATGCGGGCGAAAACGGTGATGGAAAGGCCTTCAGGAGGACATGGTCTCCAGAAGCACGTGATTGGGTGCGGCGGTGTCTGATCAAAAATGCGGATGAGCGGGCGACATACCCTGAATTGCTTGCGAGTATTGTTTCCATGTTCCCTAGACGATGGGTATGCTGATCATGCGTTGCAGGCTCACCCATGGATGAAGATGAACGCCGAACGCAAGGTCGATATGGCAGATTGGGCAGCACGCGCGATCGAATGGCGGGATCGTGGGAGACGTGGGTTTGCTACCTTCGAGTGAGCACAGCGATCCCAGAGATCTTTTCACGTTGTGACATCCTCCCAAGGCGGGCCACTCCATCTCCGCGCTCTTCCCCTCGCGACCGGTGATCCAATGCAATTTGTGACAGACGATCAACGGGGCCGCCATGTCACTATTTTACCCCACGTGGTGGTCTTGTCTACCTGTGAACATATCCTCCCCGCGTCAATTCTCGACCTATCATCTGGCTGTCAGGAGAGCAGCCCCTCCATATACATTCCACGTCGCGCCTACCCGTTCTATCCCTGTGCATCATGTACACTACCAATGCTGGCCGTTTAATACCCCCCCATACACGTTACACGTATACATTTCTGAATTTACTTACCATCGCTTAGTTACCATATATTTCTTTCGTGGCCGTCATCCGTGGTCTGGTTGTCCTGCTGTCATTTGGTTGTTTTTTTGTTGTTCATGGTCGTGGTCGCTGGTTGTTCCACCGTGGTTGGTTGATCGATTCGTTTTGTATCTGTTAGAAATCGTGTCGACCAGATTTTCCTATAGTGAAACGTGAGTACATCGGACTGTGATGTTCCTTTTCTGGCTACACTACACATTTGTTCAGCGCTGCGCAGATTTCACATCTTGTGTTGTCCCGTCAAGCTGTCTCCACTATACTCTGGTAGAGCGCCCAGAAAATCATCCTATGCTTGCCCACACCTGACGAAATCTCTTTGACGCTCCCCAGTCGCGCTCAGCCTTGTGCTGCTTTTCCGTGCGGCCCTCACACTAGTTCAGTCAATTCTTGTCGATTACCACTCTCGTACCCATACCCGTTTCCGTCGACGCTCCGGTTCCCTTTACGACATGATACACATCAAATGGGGTCGCGACGTCCTCCATATCCCCACCCCACCGCTCAACACGCCGCTGGGCGACCTCCGTTCCGACCTGGCGGCGTACACCCAGCTCCCCGTGGGGTCGTTCAAGCTGGTATACAAGGGCGCGGTGATGAAAGAGGATGCCGCCCCGCGTACGTCTGTACCTTTCCTTTGGCTCTCTGACACGCTCACGTTCAAGCGGATATATTCACCTGTTCATCTACCGATGATGGCGACGGCGATGGGCGCGGACGTTCTTTCTTGAACAAAAATCATGCGGGCAGTGTCGACGTATAAACTCAAGGAGAACGCAACGATCGCGTTGGTCGGAGGGCACCCGGCGCCCCCGGCGCCCTCCTCGGCCGGACCGCCACCCAAGGCCCACGCAGCCAGCGCGCTGCTGCAGACGGAGGAGAACGCGATCGTGGCGATACGCCAGGAGCTGGCACAAGTACGGGAGACGCTCGTGCCGGACGTGGACGCGTTCGTGCGGGCGCTCGCGCCGGATGGTGGGGGGCGTGTGGCGGCTGCCAGCGACGCTGAGGGGTGTGCAACGGCCTCTGCCGTGGCCACGGATGGGGCCGAGTGGGTGGAGGCCCCGCCGACGCCGGTGGATCACACGCGGCTGTCCGAGCTGTTGTTGCAGTCCCTGCTCCGATTGGATGCGTTGCACGTCCCGGGGGTCGACTGGCCCGAGGCGAGGGTGCAGCGGAAGGCGGCGGTGAGAGAGGTGCAGGGAGTCTTGGATAGGTTGGACGGGGCGTGGGCGGCGCGTAGTTGAGGATAGATGCCTAGATCGTATTTCATGATCGTATTCAGTGATGAGTCTACAACCTGGCCTTTCGTCGGGCTGTGCACCCTTTGCCGTTGTCACTTCCGTTCAACTTCAACGCAGCCATTCAGCTACTACGATTAGCTGTGGCTATCGGTGAAACATGACCTTTTCTGTGATGGGAGTCGTACATAGGTATTCGTCAGTTTGATAACCGCGACGGCTGGCAGACACTGGGAAAACTTCATAGCCGCTGTTGACACAGTGGTTAGTAAAGCATCGTTCTGTGAGCAGTGCATTCATTCGTAACCCACAAACTTGTCGGTGACAGTCTGAATTTTTTTTCCAGTATGGTCCAGGATCCCGAACGGGGTCCCATGTCTTTCAGCTCCCCTCCAGTCCAGTCATTCAATTTACAAGAGTCTATGAAGCAGGTGACGCCCACAGGACAGCCTGGTGTCGTTCATTCAACTGTCGGCACTTTATGTATTGTAGGCAGAGTGCCTCAAAAACAATTGCTACTATCACTCCGGGAGCTGACCTGTCAGTAACAGTACCCGAAAATGATCGAACTCTCGCTGACCAGATTTGATGGTGGCGTCAAAGAGCTCTCGATCGGATCGCGACGCGATGTGCGCATCCTTTGAAACTATCGCTTGTGCAAAGGTATTTGCCAGCGGTCTTTCCTGCATCGGCTCTTAACAACCGACCATCAATAAGCGCATAGTACAACGAGTAGTGGTGCAGCCTTGCAAGCCTCATAGCCTCCATCAATGATACTACAAACAGTGCCTCATCGTTTCCAAAGGACCGCTGTGTTAAATCGTGCTGGGCAGTGAGATGTTTGAGTGACCGGGGCTGCTGTCTGCCACTGGCTGTGTCTTCTCGAACGTATAAGTACTGACCCCTCACTCTCGTTCCCGCAGCCTTTTTCCATTTCATTGGCTCACAGGTACTGGCTAGTGAGTCCTATACGCCCTGTCTCGCGTCAGCCCGTTCACAGTCTTCGTTCTATCAGCCTTCTCTGTATTCTTCAACTGACATCGGATTCCCGTTGACCGGGCTAACAAACGCTCTCATTTATCCTCTTACTTTGTTGATCACTACCACTCTACAAGATGCGCTCCTCCACTGTTCTCTCCGTAGCTTTCATGGCCGCTGCCGCCGTCGTCCCAGTCATGTCCGCTCCTGTCGCGACTCAAACCCCCGCACTGAAGCCCAGTATGAATCACACATCCCCAGCTGCTCCGAGCCACGCCGACATGGTTGATGAATTTTTGTCGTGAGCAAGATCCACCCTCGATTCCTTGATGAAACTGACCCGCAACGCGCTGCCAGGACGCTCAATCTGGTACAGTTGCGACAAATGTCGGCTATCATTGAGGCTGAGAAGAAGGGTGACCATAAGCAAAGCTCTCATACGCATGGGCCGGCGGGGACGATGCACACGCCGACAGGGACGATGCACACGCCGACAGGGACGATGCACACGCCGACAGGGACGATGCACACGCCGACAGGGACGATGCACACGCCGACAGGGACGATGCACACGCCGACAGGGACGATGCACACGCCAACAGGGACGATGCGTATGCCAGCGACGACCATGCAGTAAGTCCCGAATCGACCGATGTACATTTCTAGTTATGACAACCTGA
This sequence comes from Tylopilus aff. balloui, assembly GCA_038089055.1. Taxonomy (NCBI): domain Eukaryota; kingdom Fungi; phylum Basidiomycota; class Agaricomycetes; order Boletales; family Boletaceae; genus Tylopilus; species Tylopilus aff. balloui. The sequence continues at coordinate 12,071 of JBBPKC010000467.1, forward strand.
CGCTCATATTGATGCAGCCCTTCCGAGACGTATCACCCAGGGAAGCGCCACTTTGGTAGGTCCCTCGGAGATAAACATGGGTGAGTCCCGTTTGACCTAATACATCTTTGGGACGTGACAATTTCTGATATCGTCGTCTCGCGTGCAGAGAGCACGAGGGTGAACCGGCTCCCGCTCCAACTCCATATAAGCCACCCGTCGGTAGTCGCCCACACGGTGTAGGTTCTGAAGGGTTGCACCACCCAGCGAAGCGCAGCCTCGCCGGAATTTTTGACAAGGCAGAGAATACGGCCGAGTGAGTCCCATTTGCCAACCCACCCTTGGGATGCATCGATTGAGATGGTTGCCTTGTACGTAGAAAGGACGCGTCCGAGGTCGTGTTGGGTATCAAGTCACATCTCCGGAGGTCTTTTGTTGAGGTGGATCTCGACTGAGCGTAGATTCTACAAAAGATGTCTTGATGATAGGTACAGACGAAATGGAATACCTATTCAGGCACTCCCATAGGAAAGAGAGGTCACGTGCCAATCAATCACACTGATCTTCGGGTTACAGATTTATCTGTACCAGACGCTCCATTTTTTCAGCTTGTCGTTTCATCTGCGCAGCAAGGATAGAGTTGAATCAATCTATACGGTAGGTGCTACTTGCTGTGTTTGTGTCACCAATGAGTCAACAGCAAGTCATGATCAGACCGAGTCATAAATTGTTCACACACCACGTCTTCACAGTCTGAGCGCCCATCAACCATAGAGACAACGCATAGACAGTAATCATGCCATTCCCGAAGCACGATAGTGCGTTGTTAACCTCTGGCCATCGTTTCATCTGACCGATCTGTATAGTATCACAATCGTTCAACTTCTCCAAGGAGGAAGAAAAGGTCATCGCCTACTGGCGTGAGATTGACGCGTTCCAGACGAGCCTCAACCTTTCAGAAGGGAAGCCCGAGTATGTCTTCTTCGACGGACCGCCTTTTGCGACCGGCTTGCCACATTATGGCCATCTATTGGCCGGTACTGTCAAGGTGCGACTCGATCTCGTGACGCGTCTGCTTCGAGTGGAACGTCCAGCGATTGTATTGTACTGAATTCTCGCGTCCCGCACAGGATATCGTGACGCGATATGCGCACGTTACGGGTCACCATGTCACTCGTCGATTCGGTTGGGACACCCACGGTCTCCCCGTCGAACACGAGATCGATAAGAAGCTCGGTATCACCGGTCGAGAAGACGTGCTCAGGATGGGCATCGACAACTACAATGCCGAATGCCGCGCTATCGTGATGCGCTACTCGTCCGAATGGCGGACGACCGTCGAACGCATGGGTCGCTGGATCGACTTTGACAACGACTACAAGACGCTGAACACGACGTTCATGGAGAGCATATGGTGGGCATTTTCAGAGCTTTGGAAAAAGGGGATGGTGTACCGCGGTACAAGGGTGATGCCGTATTCGTCCGGATGCACGACGCCGCTGTCCAACTTTGAGGCTGGGTTGGATTATCGGGATGTCAACGATCCGGCGGTCACGGTCGCGTTTCGACTCGTTGACGATCCTACCACATCGATGCTGGCGTGGACGACGACCCCATGGACGCTGCCGTCCAATCTGGCGTTGTGCGTCCATCCCGAGTTCACGTATATCAAAATCCACGATGAAGAAAAGAATGCCAATTACATTCTCTGCGAAAAACTGCTCGGAACACTGTACAAGGACCCAAAGAAAGCCAAGTTTAAGAAGATTGCAACGTTTAAGGGTGCGGATTTGAAAGGATGGCGATATGTGCCGCTCTTTGAGTATTTCACCGAGCAGGTGAGGTGAACATCTCGACTGGGAGCGTCGAAACCTAATACGCGCGCGCGTTCGGTCTGCAGTACGAAGACCGAGCATTCGTCGTCGTCACTGACACGTACGTCACTGACCAAGATGGCACAGGGATCGTCCACCAAGCACCCGCCTTCGGTGAGGACGACCACCGCATTGCCCGAGAAAATGGTATCGTAGCCGCAGACGAAATGCCGCCATGTCCCCTAGATGATGTTGGTAGATTCGTTAAACCCGTAACGGATTACGAGGGGATGCCCATCAAGGTCAGTGCATACAAGTCTGATTGTGTCGCCTCTGCCGAAGTGACATTCGTGCTAGGCGGCAGATAAGGAGATTATAAAACACTTGAAGGCAAAGGGCCGTCTCGTCGCTCAATCTACCATCAATCACTCCTACCCGTACTGCTGGCGGTGTGTACTTCCACTTGTTCCTCGGCCAGAAGCATTGATCGAATTTTGTTTGTAGATCGGGGACACCTCTCATCTATCGTGCGATACCCTCTTGGTTTGTTAGGGTGGAACCAATCAAAGACCACCTTGTTGCTAACAACATGGAAACTTTGTGGTAAGAAACTGAATGGCCGTTCGGACAATCCCACCTTATCGAGCGAGCCAGGGTTCCTCAGTCCGTTGGCGATAATCGTTTCGGCAACTGGCTTGCCAATGCACGCGATTGGAACATCTCAAGAAATCGTTATTGGGGCACTCCGCTACCGTTGTGGGCGAGCGATGACTTTGAGGAGGTTCGCTCGATTGCTACATTCGTTGAATCCCGACGAAGTCATGATAAACACGTTGCTTTTCAGGTCGTCGCCGTCGGGTCCATTGAGGAATTGGAGCGGTTGACAGGAGCAACCGGGATAACAGATATCCATCGGGACAAGATAGACCACCTCACCATCCCCTCGCAGAAAGGAAAGGGCGTCCTAAAGAGAGTGGAAGAAGTCTTTGACTGTTGGTTCGAGTCAGGCAGGTAAGCATACCGCGCGTCAATCGTTCAATCAGCAAGTGAACTCGGCATCAGTATGCCATATGCCCAAGTCCACTATCCGTTTGAGAACAAGGAGTTTTTCGAGAGCCATTTCCCTGGGGATTTCGTATCTGAAGGTATCGATCAAACACGAGGATGGTTCTACACGTTGCTCGTGCTTTCGACCCATCTGTTCGGCAGAGCGCCGTGGAAGAACTTGATCGTTACTGGTCTCGTCCTCGCTGCAGACGGCAAGAAGATGAGCAAAAGCCTCAGAAACTACCCCGATCCGAACCTGATCATCGAGAAGTATGGTGCGGACGCGGTCAGGTTCGTATGCTTAAGTCATGATGGAACCACAAGACCAAATTCTGACGCTAAATATCTCTCCAGGATGTTCTTGGTGAACTCACCGATCGTCCGTGGCGAGAACCTTCGATTCCGCGAGGAGGGCGTACACGAAGTCGTCTCTCGTGTCATGCTTCCCTGGGTCAACGCCTTCCGTTTCTTCCTTGGCCAAACGAGCCTGCTGCAAAAGACGACTGGAATCGAGTTCAAGTACAACCCTCACGCACCGCTTTCGAACAATGTCATGGACCGGTGGATCCTTGCGCGTTGTCAATCCCTCATCTTGTTGTTCCGTAGGGAGATGGCCGCATACAGGCTTTACAGCATTCTCCCGCGCCTTCTGGATCTCGTTGACGAGTTAACGAATTGGTACATCCGATTCAATAGACGAAGACTAAAAGGCGAAGATGGTACGGAGGACACGATTGTTGCATTGAATACCCTGTTTGAAACTCTGCTTACATTGTGTCGCACGATGGTGAGGATCGTCATACATGGGATCGTAGTCCAGAACCTGCCCAACGACTGACGTCATACGGTCTATGTGACAGTCATCTTACACGCCATTTTTGACGGAAAATCTTTATCAAACGCTGCGGGACTACATACCAGAAGACCTGTCTGTCCCAGACCCTCGTTCTGTCCACTTTTTGAGCTTCCCGGAAGTGAAAGAAGAGTACTTTGATGTCGAGATCGAGCGACAAGTGCAGCGAATGAAGGCAGTCATCGACCTGACTCGAAACGTCCGTGAGAGGCATAACCTCTCCCTCAAGGTGTGTTTCTTGGGGGCCCTCCGTTTTACTGGAGCGTCGGATGGTTGACCTGGATTTAACAGACTCCCTTGAAGGAGCTCTTGGTGTTCCATCTCGACGCACAATACATTACGGACGTGACGTCTCTGCAGCGGTACATCCTCTCTGAGCTCAACGTTCGTGATGTCGTCTTCACC
>JBBPKC010000468.1:1584-11584 GCA_038089055.1 Tylopilus aff. balloui
AAGAATGGAGAGGTGTGATGGAGCGAGATTGAAGGTGAATTGACTTGGCCGACTAAGAGAGCAGGTGCGGGGCGGGTGGAGTCCATGTGGAGGGTGGGTTGCTGTCGCAGGCTCGAGTGACTGTTGGTTGGGCTAGCCGATGGGTGGTGACGGATGCTTGGAGAGAGTGGAACGAGGGAAGAGGGAGACGGGGAACGCGGGGGGGAGGGAGGACAGGTGTCACGGGGTCGCTTGTGGGGTCTGACATTGACTTGGAAGGGGGTGCCTGGAAGTCGTCGTGGCAAGGGCAGGGGATAGCTGTAGGGCCTGGGAGGAGGGTCGTGGTCGGGGGCCAGGGTGTGGGGCGACGGTGGAGAGACGGCGGAGATCCTTCGGCGTTCTTCGGAGGCGACGTGCACGAGTGCGTCGAGGCCGAGGAAGGGGGGACGGGGGGGAGAGTCAGGGTTGTTAAGGATGGCGAGAAGGGAGGCAGGGTGATGTCTGTGGTGATCGTCAGGGGACGGGTCGCGGAGGAGGGAGGAAATGTCCATGCGACGCGGGGACATGGTGGTAAAGAGACAAGATGGATTACACCAAACGAAAGAGTACATGTACAACGAGACATTGCGATGGGTCCATGCGAACACGACCATCCGAACGGCCCATCCACGGACACACCGCACCCAAGTCCCATCCTGAATCCCTCTCCAGCCGGTCAACGGTCTCAAGGTCCTCGACCGGCCCCGTCCTACGAGAGGCGGACTGGTCGTCATCGAGATGCTTTTTGTGGGCTGTCGGGGACGGTGAGCACAACTACGGGGGATGCACTCGAGACTGACCTGTGGTAGGGGGAAAGGGGTGGCAGCGGTCTTGACAAGTTTTGTGGCAAGAACTGTACAGTGTGGCTTAGACGGACCCCGGATAGTGGTGGCTAATCGACGCCCTGCCCGTCCTGCGCTCCACCATGTCGGTGGCCACTCGAAACCCGTTTGCCATCCTCGACGGTCAGTACGCCATCCTCCTCTCCCCCTCTCCGCACTCAGCACACCTACAGAGGACGACGCGCCCCCTCCATCCGACCCTGCACCCCCGCCAGCACCACCCGCTCAGCAGCCCTCTGCCCCTCCAAAACGCGGGAGGGGCCCTGCAGCGCGGGCTGGTAAATATTCCCCGAGCGGCGGTGCCCGCCAAAACTCTGTTCGCGAACCCCCCTCCTCCGAGGAGCCCCCTGTCGCATCAGAACCCAAACCGAAACGCTGTCTGTCCCCTTCCTTATTATGTCCCCTCCTCCCCTCATCATACACCCACAGTCGATGGCGAACGCAGAGAGGGCCGAGGCAGAGGACGCGGTACAAACCGTGGCAGGGGACGTACCTTTGACAGGCACAGTGCCACTGGAAAAACGTGCGTCTATCTCTCCCTCCTCCTCTCAATCCTTCATCCCCCTCCAGAGACTCCGACAAGAAGATACACAACGGCTGGGGTGGCGATGACGGTAACACCGAACTAAAGGTGGAAGAAGCCGCAACTCTCGACGCTGCAGTCGAGTCTGGCGGCTTGAACGACTGGGCTGCCCCCGCAGATACCTCCGCTGACGACTGGGGCGCCCCTCCTCAAGATTCTGCCCCAGAACTGCTCCCCGATACAGAAAAACCAGACAGCACACGCAGAAAAGACCGAGACCAAGAAGAGGAGGACAATACGCTCACCCTCGACCAATACCTCGCACAACAGAGAGACAAAGAGATCGCTGTCCTTCCAAAGCTTGAGACGCGAAAAGTCAACGAAGGTGTAGAAAAAGACAACTGGAATGGCGCAACCCGTCTGGAGAAAGGCGAAGGCGAAGCCTACTTTTCTGGAAAGGTAGCCTTTTGTCCAACTGCTTCATCCCGCCTCTGACGCCCCCTCACAGACAAAGTCTGCCCCAAAAGTACGCGCCGAGAAGAAAGAAAAGATCTTCCTTGAGATCGATGCCCACTTTGAACGCCCTACACGCGGTGGTCGTGGTCGTGGCGGTGACAGAGGTGAGGGCAGAGGCCGTGGCGGTCGCGCTCGCGGCGGTAGGGGACGTGGCACCACAGCCGCCTCCGTCAATGTTAGTGTCGATGATGAGGCTGCTTTCCCTTCTCTCTCGTAGGCAAACCCTCCAGACAGCCGACGACGTATATTCTACTGTTCTACTCTTCGGTCATTGTACAGGTTACGGTTTGGTGTGTTGATCATAACTGACTGAATTCAAGCGGTGGTGTTGCTTTCTGTTTTATGACAGTGAAATTCTCCCTCCACGATCGCTCTGCATATGTACGTTTGCTTGTACAGATATCACTCACTTTGACGTGGTCCCGTCGAGAACTCATCCAATGAGAGATATGAATCATGCATGATACGTCCAGTCTAGCAGGGACTCATCCGTGCGCTACACCGACGGTCTTTTCTTGTCGCAAATAGCTGACCCGACACGCTGAATGTCCTAGTCAAGTCCCCGAGTGACACAGCTGTCCCAGCATGGTCACGACGTTGGCCTCGACTCGCTCCCAAAGTACTCCCATTGACCTGCCGGTGGCTTCTCTTCCAGCGATTCCCAGCTACGTGACGATCAGCCTGTTGTGAGCCACAGAAACACGGGCCACGAACGCTTTCCACTCCAACATGTTCTGAACGAGTTTTAGCTCGTCCTTTGCAATGTCCAGAGACTCTTCGATCTGTCCTTCGTCTAGCTGCTGCTCCGCCACAGCTATGTCTCCGTTTGCACCCTGCATGATGTTGAGCTTGTGCTTCGTAAGGGCCTCAACGCCCTGCCTGTAGACAGACGTCGAGGGTATTGAAGATAGCGCGGAAAGCGTAGATTGGTATGTCTCTGTGAGTTCCGGGAGAGGTTTCGGATGCACTGCGAGACCTGTAATCCCAGTTGTCTTCTTGACGACTTGGTGCAGCACAGGACGTGTGAGCCTAAACATGGTGGGTATATCGGAAAGACCTGGAGTGGCTGTAACACCAAAGCCAAGTCCCGCTTGAATAACTCGCCCGCCATGGCTGCTCTTGCGCTCCATCACATCCGCTCGGTTTTCTCTGTCCTCCGTCTGCCATGGCGCACGCGCCCAACCTCCGCGCCCGCATTTCTGGCGCCACAGACGCCATTCAGCCTCGCGCTGCCGGTACTACAGCCCTTCCTTGACCTACTTCCTCCAATAGTACTCGCCGTGCCCAAAAGCAAAGTCTCCCATTCCCGAAAATCGATGCGTAGTGCCAACAAGGGGCTCGAGGACAAGCAGAGTACTCTCGCATTCCGTTCTGACTGCCTCTTGTCTCTGACTACCGTCCCATGTAGACATTGTCAACTGCCCAGCTTGTGGGGAAGCCAAGCTCGCCCATCGTGCCTGCAGAACTTGCTACGATACCATCGTTGCGAAGTTCAGACAGCAGTCGAAGCAGCCATCTGGCCATGCGCACGACACATTGTCCAGTACCAAGTCCCCTTCATAGGAACATGTACGTAGGTCTCGGGACGATCCAAGACAACAGTCTCGTTAAGCCTTGTACCCTAGTTTCAGGAATTGTCCACCGTGGAACGCACTGGTTCAGCCCAAAGTATGGCCATGGTCCGCTGGACAAACAGTCAAAAGACGACGATATGTGTGCCTGGGTCGCTTGTGAGACGCGTGACAGAATGATAATACATGACTCGGCATCTACGACGTATCATGAGACCTGTTAGTTGTTGACCTAGCCGGATCTCACCGCCCGTCACTCAAGATGTTTGTGTCTACGTTCCGCACTAGAGTCTCCTTCCCCGCGATACGCACCATGTCTACGCACGCAGTACAGGGTCTTGCCACCGTTTTGGAGAGACGTCCAGACGATGTGGTCGTCACGTTTGCAAAGCGTACTGCGATGGGCAAGCACCGAAAAGGCCAGTTCAAAGACTCTCCTGTCGATGAGATGTTGCAAGCATTGTTCAAAGTGCGCTCGATGATCAGTGGCCCTAACGAGCGCAGGCTACTTACCGCACCACGCAGGCAACTATCAAAGAGACAAGGCTCGACCCCCGAAAAATAGAGGACATATGTGTCGGTGGGTGGCATATGTGCCAATTTTCGAGGCGTGCAATGTAGATTCTTCGTCAGGAACTTGCCACCCACCTTCTCCTGCTTACGCCTCCCGCGCCGCTGCGTTAGCTGCTGGTATACCCCACGAAGTACCCATATCAACAGTAAACAGATTGTGTTCTTCGGGTCTCATGGCGATTCGGAACATCGCCCACGCAATCAAGTCAAAGGAAATATCTCTTGGCGTAGCCGTTGGTGTCGAGAACATGACCGTCAAGTAAGTGTCTCTTGAAGCGGTTAACCATCCTTCGCACGACGTACTACTAGTGCCCGCCCATCGCCGACTATTGCCGAAGCAGTTGACAGCAACTCGCAAGCACACGATTGTGTCCAGGTATTAAATTTGGGCTTGGACTCCTTCCTTATATTGAGGCTGCACAATTCCAGCCCATGGGTTGGACCGCCGAAATGGTCGCACAGAAATACAAGGTCTCGCGCAGAAAGCAGGACGAGTATGCACTGATCTCTCACACGAGGGCCAACCAGGTACTTATCCCATCTTGTTGAAGCTCGTTGATTTTTTTAGTCGAGCCTGAGTAGGCTCTCACAAGAGGTATATTTGCGGAGGAGATCATTCCAATCGACATACGTGGATGTGTCATTTCTGTAGACGACACCATTCGTCCTGGGGTGACCATGGAATCTCTCGCTGGTCTGAAGCCCGTGTTTCCCGACTGGGGTGACACCGTCACAGCAGGCAATGCTAGCGGCATCGGCGACGGTGCCGCACTGTGTATCCTCACGACAAGGGAAAAGGCACAGGCTGAGGGAATGGAGATCTTGGCGAAATGGGTCGGATGTGCGGTTGTTGGTAAGCTGCTTTGGAGTCTGGCATGATTACCATCGTTGCCTGAGCGCATCCTCGAGGCGTTGAGCCGAGATACATGGGCGTGGGCCCCATTACAGCTATTCCCAGAGTCTTGTCCCAATTCGGCCTGTCGAAAGGAGATGTCGACGTCTATGAGGTATGAAACCACTTCCTCGCATTCTTTGGGTGGAGTTGATAGTTCGATCCCTGCAGATAAATGAAGCGTTTGCGTCACAATTCGCGTACTGTGTGGAGGAGCTCGGGATACCCATGAGCAAGATCAACCCAAAGTACGATTTCCGCATCCTTTTTACCGACTGGTATCCGATTAATCCTTACAGCGGCGGCGCGATCGCCGTGTCGCATCCTCTCGGGATGAGTAAGTCCCCCTCTAATTTTTCAATCAAGCCACTAAACCCTGTGTAGCTGGTGTGCGCCAAGTGGTAACCGGCTTGGCCGAACTCCGTCGGAGGGACGAGAAGCTACTCTGCACAAGCATGTGCGTGGGTAGCGGTATGGGGGCTGCGAGCATCTTCGTAAACGAAACGCACTCATTTTACTCAGCCAAACTTTGATTACTTCCGTGGGCGTGTTACAGCACCTGCAATCCTTCTTGCCACGGGACATGATACCATATTTCGCTCATCGGCAGTGACCTTGGGGGTGGGCATCTGTGATCTTGATTGTGATGACACCTCGAGTGGTGTATGTCCCACAATTATAAGCTGACGAATGTGCCTCAAAACACCTCGAGTTAGTCTGCCCTTTGCACGACGGCCGGGTCAACAGTAGTCACGGGGAACATCGACGCAGCGTGGTCCATGCTGTGGTGTACCACCAATGTTTGTGGTGCATTCGTCCTGACGAATGGATCATCCCTGCACTCTGTCAAAACACACTCAAGACTGCGTTCTGGTCAGCTTATTTTCGATCCAAAAACACAGCACATCGTTATGTCCCAGGCTTTGGTGCACAACCGATCCTTCAAGCTTTAGGGATATAGGTCCATGAAGTAAACCAACTTTTCGGTGGTCTTCGACGTATCGTCCAATTGGGCGGCAAAAGCAAGGGCACATTCCAGGAATACTCCGTCAATGCAATGCACCTATTTCTCGTCAGCCACGGCCAAGATTTGCCAATTGTTGGGCAGGTCATAGCAAGCAGAATGCGATTATGACAGCAACGACAACCCATTCACCACTTATGGGCATGCAAAATATCGACGTCCTCGTTTTCGACTGCGACTTCCCTTGGCTCCAATAGACCGTACACCTCAGGAATGCCAACTACGTTGAGTGCTGCGTCTGGCGGATGAATAACCAATACACTCTTAGGGATTACCTTCGGCTGGCGAGGTTGCTTGTCAGCAGTGAATTCGAACCACAATGGCATTTGAGATAATGGTGGAGCGACAGTGGATGTTATTGCCCGAAAGTATAGAAAATTGGCTGGGAGACACTCGAGTTTGCGTGCAGGCGTCGAGGGAATAAGAACAGATGCGGGGGTATGTCATCCTTGGCTGAGAACTGTAGGTGAAAATACATGGAGAACTGCCAGAGTGTGATCGCAAATTCTGAAAGGAAAGGAAATTAGCCCTGCAGAAGACCAATATGAAGTAACAAGGGTCAGAGTGTCGGTGATGTCAGTGATACAGAGGCCGTCAGGCTGTGGTTCTGTATCAAGTCGACTAAGAGGTGCCAGTGGTGGTTGATTGTACAACGCTCATCACGAGTGGCATATGGTAGCAGAACGGGGGACTCACAACAACCACGACCCGCTGAAACCCTTCAAAGTCAAGGTGCAACCTGTTGAAGCGGAGATCCAAGCTTTCTCGCTGGTATAGGCAAACGGAGGCAGTAAGCTAGTCGGTATAAGTAATTCAGATACACCAAGCATCGACATTCGTAGTATGGAAATTTATCTCCCGTCTGCAAGATATCTATTCATTTTGTCGCGAGGACGTGTAACTTTGCCAATGAAACGACTACCGGTACAGCAAAGAATGCATAGCCAACCCAAACCACTGACATACGATAAGCATCCAATCTCGAGCAGACAAGAATTCGACGACAGCTTACTCGTGAATGCATTACTTGTATTCGCAATGAGTCGTGGACCATTCGCTCCTTGGCCTTGGATGCTCTGGTTGAAATCGCTCGCCGCCTTTCCAAAGTATATTCGAATAATGAGAAAGGATGCCAAGCCTATACGGATCGTACACGTTCTCAGCACAAGTATCAGCTCCTGATACTCGACTACTCACCGACGAGGAATGAAGAGATGCCAATCCAGGCGGAAGCCCGCTGTACCATTGGGTTTTCCCAGATGTTTCCTGCCTTGCCCATTAAATGTCGGAACGATATCCCAGTGAACATGATGAAGAAAATAACGGTGAATGCCAGCGATGTCGCGAGAAATGCCGGTGCAATAGTGGGGGGTGCTGCCAACACAGAGCTGGGCGTGTTCGGGGTAAACACTGAGGTGTCTATCACGTCGAGACTATGATTATAATAGCGAAGGCGAATGATGGAAGAGTTACGCACCATAATGGGGTGCGATCGACGGTGATGTGCAAATTAGTGCCGCTGAATTGTGTAGTTTGGCACACGACCCTAAGACTATATGAGTTCCACATCATCCGCTCAAGGCATCGGAGACCTGCCTAGCAACCCTATAAGCGTACTGGGGCCATCCACGACTTGATTTGACCCAGGCTGCGTGAGGATCGTGGAGGGTGTTACTGTCAAAAGCGACACTTGGCTGTGTAGCAAGACCACTGGAGCGAGGTACGCGAAGAGTATGAGGAGTAAAGACGTGAGCATTAAGATGGGTGTGAGGTATAACGTGGCTTTCGAGATGTTGGCGAGCATGGCAGTGATGAGGTCCGCAAGAAAGTGATCAACGAGAGTCCTGCTCCGAGCTTCAGCTGTGAGTAGACCAGTACCACAAAGTCTGAAAAACGAGAATGAGAGATGGGCTGTCCACCGTAAACGCCATGGCTTTTATGTGTGATGACGCTGGTGCCAACGGGGATTGCTTGTTGTATCCAGTCTATTGTTGTCGGACAAGGGACCATGACGCTGGTTGCTATTGACATCGACCACTTGCATAAACAAGGCGAACAATGTCGACAGCATCCCCGACCACTCGGATCGAGAATGAAGCGACCATTGCAAACTTTCAAGGCTGCATAGTATCGTACAATACGTCAGGTAAAACAAGCCAGTCAGTGATGGTAGTACGTATGCAACAGGGTATCTGATGATAGACGTTGGATAACACAATAAAGAACCAAGACAGAAAACTGGCGATACAACGGTAAATTTCCGAGTACAAGTAGGAGCCCATTACCACTGGAATATTCTGCGAATCAGTGCGGTGTCTCTTCCCTGTGCAAAGTGACCGTCCTCTCGTGAGATCGATCGAGGTAAGCTTGGTCTGAATGGCTCATCAACAACCTCTGAGTCTGAAACTGGAGCCATTCTGGAAACCTGCATCTGTGACAAGATCTATTTAGTTCGAGAATGTTGGTCCAAAAGCAAGTATGCTAACCTCCTCTGGCATCACATACTCATTGAACACCAGATTCCTAATCCTTGGTCGCTCAGAAAAATTGTAATCAGCCGTCACTTGACACTGTAGTTGGCAATGGGTTGTGCTTTGGATGAATCTTCCAAACATGTTGAACTTTCCCCAATGGATTCTATTAGCTTCCGTAGCACTGATATCAGGGTTTCCTTCATGAGCACGGATGAGATCCGACATGTGCACTTCCCTGTGTGGGATGTCTGTTTTTCAGCCATTTTCAGCCATTGATATAGTCACGCACAAGGCAGGAATGCATGCCCCTTTGGTATTTTTCAGCGCCATCCGATAAGCTTGGTGAGCACCCCTGTGTTGGAGCAGGACATCCCATGACAAGAGATTTTTGTAGTGATCCGGCGTTTTGGTTTTAAAAATCTCCATCGTATCATCACCTTGAAAAGTCGAGTTATTTATGCCGGCGACGAAGGCGCGGAGAGCAGAATAGTTGTTCAGCGCACGAAGCTTGTGGGCGATATCTACAAACTTCTCGATTTGCTTCGCTCGATTCTTGGGTTTGTCGTGGCACAAGATCAGAGATACCACCCTATAGAAATGTTAGTTATCAGCGAGACACGCAACAGACACTTACCAGTCCGCCAGGTGGTTTGAAATAGCGTTAAACCGCGAGATAGTGTCAGATTCAGGATCTTTGCGACCGGGGATGAGCGTATACCGGAGCCAATGTCTCGGCTGTGAGGCCAACATATTAAAAGGTACAAAGCATACCTCACGAATTGACACACCTCAATTTCCATGAACAGCTTGGCTTCGACGCGAGTGATCTCTTCAGCAATCTCGGAACAATCGTAGTTCTGCAACTCTAATGATTGGCGATACAATTCTTTGAGGAGTTGCTTCGGTGAGATCTCGGCAGTGTCAAGTGCGTGAGAAGAGGTAACGGGCATGATCAATGCCTTTGCGCTCAAAGGAAGGCTTTGTTTACGCTCTCTCGAGTTTGATGAAGTCGAGTTTTCATGAGAGGATACCACAGGAGACAGGTTAGACGACGCCGAATACGTTGTTACCGCAAGCGATTCATCTTCCCCGTCCGAAATACTGTAGGGATCATCGGCATCGTCGGAGGGGTGGTCAATCTTGTGTGCCCAAGCTGAATCAGAATCAGTGATGTTTGAAAGATGTTCCAGAAAAGGGAGGAAGTCGGATCCGTAATGTAAAAGGTAAGTCTTTCCAATGATAGATTTCACCAAAGCGCTCAGGGCGCCCGCTGCGCCAGGAGCAGCGAAATCCTGTGGATAAGCATTCATCCAAGTCTCCAATAGGTGACAAATCCTGCAGGGGGATGACCAAATGTATGCGGAGAACGACTAACTTGCTCACCTCATTTGAGCGTAGCTAGCAAACATGGGATCGCCTAACGAGTTATCGAGCTGTCGCATGCGCTTCTGCATAGCCAACAGGATGCTTCGAGGGCTGGCAAATCTCCGAAAAGTGAGCAAGAAGTGCTCAACGAAAGTTGGATCTGAATATTAACGTCAGATGGAATACAGTTGTATCGTCTCCA
>JBBPKC010000469.1:0-17713 GCA_038089055.1 Tylopilus aff. balloui
TGTGAGTTCTTCCTTCTTCATGCCCACCTCGCACACGCCCTAGGTGATATGGAGTGTGCATGAACTTCTCACCGCGTCGCGGCCCACCTCGACGGCGCCGGCCCCGTTGGGTCGGGTTCACGCACGGAGGGGGATTCATAGCAGCAGCCCTTGTTGGCGAAGCCCTTCTCCATGTCGGACTCTCCGTTCTCAAATCCTCATCTCCTGCTCTTTCTGCAGAAGACACTACTAGTGACCTACTGCTCGACCCCTCAACCACATCGTTCGCCAAGGATGCACCAGCGTGGTCGCACACCCGATCCAAATCACTCTTGAAGCACGCACGTAAAGTTGCTCAGCGCCACGGTGGACAGTCGTCTGAATGCGCTGGTGCTAGCTGTCATCAGGGTGCAATGCCCCGGCAGATGTAATGGAGGTCCTCGCTGTATGCAAGACGCTTGGAGCACGCATGGGTGCCAATCTAAAGAAACAAGAAGGCTATGGAAGAGTAGCGGCACTGACCGACGAGGCGGGAATTAAAGATGGTGTTGGGAACAATTACGGGTTGGTGAGCGCTTCCTCTGCGTGTCTTCGCTGACAACGACACGACTCGAGGATGTCGTTTCTCAGAACCCTTCGAGCGCGCTGGCAAAGACCGGGTTCGCAGACAGAAGGCGTTTGATGCTGTGCACCAGACGACCATGGACGATTTTGCAGCGCATCGTGCGCGACTTTAGTTACGTGTTTCGTCGGGGAATGGAAAATTGGGAAGGTGTAAAACGGATTTCCCTGACACTCCAATTCTTTACAGCATTAGCTAATTTATGTAAGTGACTGTAGCGTTCTCTATTCAGCGGGCCTCGTCGTATCGTGACACACGCAGTGCGTTCGATGGAACAAGACGCCAAGGTTGATGATACTCGAATCAATATCTTTTCACCCAACCTCAACACCGTCTACCTTGACAGTAATCCGAATGGGAAACGGTGAGATCCCGGTGGCGTCTGTGATGAGCGGAACGGCCGTACGACCCTTTTCAGACGAGGTATGAGTGAGCATGATCTTGAGGGCTCTTGTAAGAGTGTTGGCCAGGGTAGTAGTGAATTCATGGCGGTCTGGTACACGCAATGGGGCAAACTCTGGCGTCAGTGCAAACGAAACAGGGGATGCATACGGGCGGAATAGGGATCACCTCGATCTGATTTCGGTTGTCTCAGTTCTGCATTGACGATCCTGTTTGCGCAGCCGGGTGTGGGAAGAAGAAAGTACGACGGGGGGGGGGGGTGCAAGAATTCGTCGGAGAGGGTCACCGCGGGTGCAGAGCGGGAGGGTGTGTTGCAGACTGACCATTGCTCCCATGGCACGTCTTCTTCTCCGACGTACACCTGAAACCACGACTTTTTGGGTTTCTTTTCCGAGAAGGTGACCAGGATCTGAGCGCCCGTATCACGGAAGGGGTAGCGGGGCGCAATGGCATGGTGGATCAATATGTAGGGAAGGCCGAGGCGTACGGCGAAACGAGATCGCACCTGTCCACGTTTGGTCGATCCACTCTCGACTCCTTTCCAAAAGACGTCCACCTTCTCGTTGACGAGCTGTTCCATTTCGGGATCTGCGACGCCGGGCTGTGTTGTCCACGTATGTGAGATTCGAACCGAGAAGCAAGGTGTGGCCCGAACCAAAGAACAAAGGCAAGGAAAAAAACAGGGTGGTTGGGGATCGAGAAGAAGAGCGGGAAGCAGGAAGAATGCTGACCATCGTCACGTCGAGCACGTCAAACGCCTGAGGCTTGATAGTACCAAAGAGACGATGGAAGAGAATAGAGTGAAGGATTGCATGGAGAACTTCTTTGGCGGTCTGTCGTTCAAGGACCTGAACGATGAGGGTAGGGTGCGACGTGTCAAGAGGTGCCTGGGAAGTGGGTGCTTGAGGGACGCACCACGTCGATCGACACAGTCGGAAAAGTGGTATTCATTGTGATGAGGTCGAAGAAGAAATGCGTTGGATGACCAAAGGATAAGCGTTCAGGTTGGACACATGGGTAACGCGACACAATTCGTATGTGATTAATATTACGATCGCTGCTCCATCCTTCAAAAGGTCAAGTCTTCGGTGAACAGACTACAAGCTACGAAGTGTGGTTGTTCCTATCCAGCCCGTGTCTTCCGATCCCGAAGCTGACAAACAGGTATAAACGATGTTCGACTTGTCCCGTGCGCTGTCGACCACAAAGGAATGTGTCGTAGCGGACCCTTTGCACTCTTCCTCCTCCTTCTGGAAGTGGAGATCTTGACCGTCAGAGACCGTGGTCGACTGCTTTCCGATCGAGCCATAAACAAGAAATGCCCACTACTCGTCCAGCCCTGTCGAGAGGCTGGTAGCACCATAAAGGGATGACATGACCGGATCATCAGTCAGCGCCAGCATTGCCTCGTCCAGTACGCCTTCCCATTCTCAGACCCCGATCTACGTCCACAACCCTAGAGTCGTAAAGTACGTCTCAGGGAGGAAAACCTGCCCTGCGAATCCAAAGTGCATTCATGGACTCATCGGAAAGGTGGAACAAGAGGTATGGGCCAGTCCGAAATGATGGTACTGTTACTTATCCTGTGCAAACCACGCGCCTCTTGGACGTCTGCGGACAAGCAGGCGTATAGGCGCAACGCGCAATGGATGCGTTACAGTAAAGGATTCAGGCCGAAAGCATGCCTCTGGAGGGTTGATTTTCGTCGCTTACTGTCATTGTTGACCGCTCATCATGCCAAGCGGTTCGTTTTTCCTGTGAGTCAACTTGAGTTTCGAGCGAAGAAAACTTTCAGTTCGTCACGAAAATACGACGAAGTACAACGTATGCCTCGGGCACTTGAGTGCTCAAAAAAGTGGGTAAATTGCTGTGCTCGCCCAGCGGCACTATATATACCTCGCCCTTCCGCCACTCAAACGCATTCCCCAATGAGAACAAACTAAAATATTCATCCGAACGCCACCTCGGCTGACTTTAGTCGAGCCCCTGGTTGCGTGATCCGTCTATGCAAAGACGAAGCCGCATAAGATAAAATTTACCATCGAGCATGACCAGCGACCCCCTGCAGGACCATCCTGATTATTTCAGTATGCAGTCCTCACGGATTGAATCACGACGTGGGCAGTAGTCTCAGAGCCAATACAGAGCGGTCTTCTTGTGGCTAAGCTATGTCGTAAAACCAACGTGATATCATATCCTGCGACGTGTGATGGAAGGCGATGTCTCAGAGGGCTTCCACGGCTCCTCCTCTCCCTCCTCTACTCCCATGGCCGACCCCTTCGCTCTAGGTTATCACAGGAGCCATCTCTCGACGGCTTCGTTAGACGAAGATATGTCGTCTACTACCATACGAGGCATAGACCCCGCCCGGGAAGGTATGTGTCCGCTCCCGTACTGTCAGCACTAAAAACAGTGACCACGCGTTCGTTTTCCAGGTCTCATTCGCGACCATCGTCGAGACCCCTCCGTGAATCGAACCAACTATACCCTGCACTACTGGTGCTACGGACTCCACATGTTCTTCATCGCCATCCACGTTGTGCTCGTCGGCTTGTTGTTCACCCACCCAGAACATAGATTCTCGGTTCCAGCCAACAGCACTGCTCTCACCGTTGGCCTGAGTGCCTTTCTACAAGCTTTCTATACAGTTCGTCGCCATTTTCTTTTTTTTTTCCAAAACAGCATAGTGAAGACGATGCCCGCGGACAGATATACACAGCCGTTCTATTGTTCGTGACACAACAACTCGCATTGTCCGCCGCAATGACCAAGAAGCAGACCCTCACGGCCGTGCACGATATCGTCGGCGCATGGAACGGGATCGGGGCAGCGATCAACAGTCTGTGGCAGCAGACCAGGGTCGCTTCCGCACCGTGGATGCTCGTCTTGATCCTGGCGTACCTGACGTGCTTATCTGGCCTCCACATCATCTCATCATCAGTTATCCAATTTGAGGCCTTCAACAATACTGTCAAAAGTGTTGTGCCATCTACGCTAGCATGGTCCCAGGGATCTGTCAATCTCTCAAGTATCAGCTGGGGCAATGTTTCACCCCTGATGTCCATGTGGCCATTATTGACAACTGCCAAGGGGCTGAGTGGGAGGACATTGTATGATGTGCCATCATCTGACTATGCCTACACTGGTGCTGTTGTGAATGCAACCACCATCAGTGCTGAGTGTGGTTTGTTTTCCAATCTCTCTGTTGGCACATGGGATCCCACCTTTCAACTCTATAATGTTGACATTGATGGACTTGGTGAGGTTTCTATGAGTATATCTGGTGTGCATTTTTCCAGAGTGATTTCCTTGCTTCCTGACATGGAATTAGGGCTACTAAATTCAGTAACTTGGATGGAGATCTATAATTCATCTTCTATTTATGGGGTAAGTGATTCATTAATTGGTTTTCAATCTAACCATGAAAAATCTGCAGTATTGTCCTGAATGCTTCTTCCATGTTGCTGGCTATCAGGTCAGCACTGCAATAGAATTGGGTAATCTGACTGGTCAAGCCCTCCAAGTTGATATCAGACAGCCAGCTGGGAGGACAAGTGAGTCATTTTTTGAACAAATCCTGGGTGACACTGACCAACTCAACTTGTTTAGTTGATGATGATCCTAATATCAATGCTACAATCACCTCATATTTTGTTGGATGCACACTGGATGCAACCACAGCCCCACTCTACCTTTCTTTGGTGGATGGGAAGGTTACTGATACCCAACCATTCTCTAAAATATCTGAACACCAGCCCTGGACTCTATGGTCACCTGGCTCTACCTCAGAGTTGACTCACTCAGTATGAAGCCTTTTAAAGTGCTACATTTTTACTAACAATGTTTGTTAGTTCAATATTGCAAAGACCTCAGATGGTGCTCTATCAATATATTGTCAAAAGGTGCAATTACCTGGGTCTGATGTAGAATGTGGCATTGGAGTTTCTTTTGCTGATGTGTGAGTACTGTGAGATGTTATTTTAATTCAGTTAATTGATTGTCTGAACATATCTAGGTACTTGAGCTCTTTACAGAATATTTCCTGGTTTTCCAGGATGGCTCCAGTTCCAGATGGACTTTCACCATCAATAACTCTTCAACAAAATGAAATGCAAGATGCTGTTGCACAGACTGCAGCTGCATTTGTATGGTTGGGTATGTATGCATTTGATTTTCATGCACTGCACTAACCCAAATGTTCTAATGAATAATAGCAGGTGCTGTTGGAACCTTTCAGCAGCCCCAGGGAGTTAGCTTGATATCCAATCAAGTTCTAGAACTTAGGCTGAATGTATGTGTGATCTTTCCTTCTCATTCTTTCACTGGTTTACTGTGTTACAGGCCAATACTACACCAGTAAAATGTTTTCCAGAGTTACTGAGGATTATATCTTATTATCACTTTTAGATTATTGTTGGAATGATTGTCTCCAGCATGCTCTTGGTCATTGTTGTTTGCATGTTTTACCAATCACATCCAACATACTCCAAAGGATCAGTGATCAAGCCTAGTATCCTGGGTCTAGTCTGGGTGTCTGCCAAGTCTAGGATTCTACAGCATCTCATGAAGAAGATCAATCATCCTTCACCTGATCAGTGGAGGCTAGGTGGGATGAAGAACAAGGTTTCTCTTGTAGACTTAGCATCTGAACCAACAAGATATGATGAAGAAAAGGAAGATAGCTTCCAAGATAGAGGGAGCATACCTTGGGTTCACTTTTCTGCATCTGACTGGCAAACATTTGTTGCACAAGGTTGGTGGAAATCTATTAATCTGGACAACCCAAAAGCTAATACATTGCATAAAATGAGTTTCTTCACAGCATTGGTTATGCTATGTTCTCCATGGCATTTTCCTTGCATTCCATGTGGCCCTGATTGTCCTCTTGGTCTTTCATCCTGAGCATCATGTTACAATACCACAGGATAATCCATTAGTGACAATCACCTTGAGTATATTCCTCCAAGCCTTTTATGTTGTGAGTATTTCCTTGTTTCTGTCTCAAGTCTAACTAAAATACATAGCTATATACTGCTGGCTTGGTGTTCATCATGCAGCAGCTGGCAATTCAAAATATTATCAAACAGAGGCAATATCTAACAGCAGTTCATGATGTTTCTCAAGCATGGACTGGCATTGGATCTGCTCTTTATGTCCTTTGGCAACAAATCAAGATACCATCATCTATTCTTGCCTTGCTTGGTGTGGTGATCTATTTGGCATGCATCTCTGCCCTTCACATTGCCTCCACCACTATCATGCAGTTTACTCCTTTCAACAGTACCTCTGTCATCATTGTCCAAACAGGACAAGCCTGGCCAAATGGCTCAGTTCTTGCCAATGTGGCATGGGCATATAACTTTTTCAGCTTGCCTCCAAATAGTCTCATTGCCAACATTCAATCCAATGGGTTACTCAATAATACCCTCTATGATGTTCTGGCCACAACTAACTCCCATTTTACAAATGCAACTGTGAATGCCACTTCACTCAAGGTCACATGTGGTCTAGTGCCAGATATCTCTGCAGACACATTATCCCTCAACTTCTCACTGGATGGTTTTGGATCTGGAGCCTTTTTCTTTACTGGTTGGTCTCTGAATAACTCTCATGAATCTTCTTTACTTTTTTTCCAGATATTACTCCAACTTTACACCTGGATCCTCCAAAGAAAAAAAATCAGATAGTTCACTTTCCAGCATTTGATGATTTGAGGTCAACAAACATCAGTTGTGGCTCCAGCTCAGCCTGCAGTGGATCCATTTTTTTCATGATCACCACTGATCTCGAGTTGGAGACATCCATTCAGAGCAATGCAAAGTCTTTTAGTGTCAACATTGCAGACAGTAAGTGACATACACATTGATGGATCCCATGTCATGCCCCTCAATCATTTGCAGATAGTAGTGTCCCAGTGATAGCTTATCTTGCTGCATGCACCTTGCACCCTCAAACTGCTCCTACCATCTTGGATGTCCAATCTGGCATGCTTACTCCAAGCCCAAGTTTACCACCTGTGAGACCTTGGAATCTATTGTCCACAGATTTGCAATCACAGGAGTCCATCAATCTCAAGTCCATTGTAAGCAAGAATCTTTTCCCTTCTCAAAATCTTGAAATTCTTCACTGTTGCACTTACAGATTGATGTCATGTTTTATGATAGTGGATATGCTATATGTCCACAGGATGGATTTGTGGGATGCTCCCTATACAAGTAAGTAGTTTCTACCTTGCTCTTGTGATAAAACTAATTCTTGACTGTGTACAGTACAACTACCAACAGTTCCTTGAACACAGTCACCACTACACCAAACCAAGTGGAACAAGCCATTGAACAGACAGTGGCATCTGTGCTCTGGACTGGTAAAATTTGATGTATTCATTTTTGGTCCTGATATGAATGCTATTTTCCAGCTGGTCAACTGGGATCCAAACTTGGGGGATTTGACAGGATGACAGGTGAAAGCCAGGTGACTCAGACTGTGACTCTGTGGAGATTGAATGCAAGTGCCCTGGTTTCTGTTTCAGAACATCATCTGACTTGGCCTGGCATGCTTAGATCAATGTGATCCCAGTAATCATTTCCTGGCTGTATGATGGTTCATAAAGAATCTGATTTTCTCTTTAGGCTATGATTGCCTCAGCAGCATCACTGATTCTATTCATCCTGGTGTTTTGCTTGATTGGGATGCCTTCAAGAATTCCCCACCCTCATCCATCTATCACTGGATTGAGTGTTCTGGAAATACTCTGGGCTGCTGCACACTCCCAGACCTTGTGCAGTCACTTGGCAGAGGTGGATGATCCATCAGTAGATCATCTGAGAAGGGCAGGAATGTTTAGGGTCTGCTTGGGGGATATCAGAGGCTATCAAGCCCCTGTGACTGAGAGTGAATCTCTCTTGGAATGATGCTAGATATGCTTTTATGACAATCTTGATACATTTTTGCAGTAGTCTATTGTTTTGATAGCAATGGTTGCAGTAAAATATATACCTCTGGAGAAAATGACATTGTTTTCTTGCATCTGATATATATATTGTCTTGGCTTTTGACAAAAATTGATTTAACCTTGTCATGTCAATGTCTTTGATACATTGAGACTGATAATGAGCAGAAGCAGAGTAATATATATATGACCAGCAAAACAAAAGAGAACCAGGCATTCAATCATGGTATACCCACCATAAGAATGGATGTCATGCTTATTCAATTTAGCTCTCATATCCTCAATCTCAGTGCCTTCAATGCAATAAGGCCTATGGAAGTAAAGCAGCATATCCATATAGCCTGAGAAAGTAGTTCATCAATGCTTTAGCCTATTGAGACTGTCAAGGTAGAAAGCATGTTGTATGGCTCATGCTACCTATATACATTACAGATATACCAGGCATCTCTCAGCCAGTGCACTCATTGAATTTTATGGACAGATGATTAATATATACTATATGAACCATAGTCATGGGCAGTTAGGACAGACAAGGCATGTTCTATCTCTTTCTCCTCTTCAAGTACATCCCTATGTGATTTGGTCCTTCACTAGTTAGATCACAGACAGAAAAGAGCAAATAACTGGTCATTGTTGTGTGCACAGGCAGAGGAGCTTACTAGACATATGCCAGCAATTCAGCAGGGTTGTAATGGCTAACCAGTTAGCCTGTTATTTCCCATTTTGCATTTGGTCCAGGTACTAACCATTCATGAGTAACATGCTCTGCCAGCAGAGGCCCTAGCCCAAAGATGCATTGACCCATCCCTCTCACTTGACTGGGTTCATTTTCAAAGATGAAACTTGCATGCCATCAACCTCATGTGGGTGACTCTGCATGCAAGCACAAATGGCATGCCCACTTTGTCAGCTGCCTTGACCTAGGTTATCAATCAATTTAACTCATCATACCTAGCTGGCCATGAATAAGGATGGGGGGAAGATCATAACTAGACACCATCATATCATCCAACACAATGGAAATAATTGCAACAGAGCATGTTTGCTGCTTGGGCCTGGTACATATGCAAGTTAGAAACAAGGAACAGACCCTAGACACCAGATGATGGCAAAGACATGGCCAAGTTGAAGTGGACTATTGATTTATGATAGTGTCAGTGCGAAGTCACAGATCATCTCAGCCATTGGCAATAATGGGATGAAAAGTGACCTACCATGGCTGCTCTTGTATGCACCACATGGTTCACCAATCATTATTCCTGGGTAAATGAACACAATCATTGAGTAGCAGTTCTGATGTGACATGCACAATGATTAGTGCCAAGAAAGCAGAGGTGTTGGAGAGCCTATGCAAAGGATGAGCCCTTGGCCAACAAGATAATAGGCAAGACATGCCACATGAAAATGCTATGATGATAATGAGTTCCAGAAGACCTGGTGGCACATCTATTGTTTCAAAGACCACCTTGTACTCACTTACTTTATGGAGAGTAGAGAAGCATAGTTAGACAGCCTGGGGACACTGACAGACATCAGCAGAAAGTCAACACTATGGCAAATAACTAGGCCCATAACAGTTAGAAGAGAAACAAATGGGACAAGGCACTTACACAGGGTTCAAAGATTTCTCTAGAAAAGATGATGGAGAAGAGGTATTTTCCTGAGATATGGTCAAAAACTGGGGATGCAAATAATGGGAACATGTGAACATACTTGAGAGTAGTGAACTTGCTAAAGACAGGCTAGATTGCGATGTTGGGATACTGATTGATTGATAGCCTTTGGTTCACTATGAACTTGTTGATTTGCCCATCACTGGACATGGTGCAATACATGACAAAACAGCACAACAATGTTATTAGAAGAGGCTGTTTCAAGTGAGCAACAAAAAAGTATGCTTATTAGCTCTTGAGAGGGGGGAACTTACCACTGGTCTCTTGTCAGTATCACATGGATTGAGTGTGTTTACCACCATCACTCACAAACAGGGTGGAGAAGATGGTGGCAGGACATTGTGGTGGGCCCACTGAGTAGTGTCTGACTAAGAATATGTGAGTTGGTGAATCAACTGATGCCCCTGCCAAAAGGTTCATGTGCCAGCATGCTTCAGGATCAACATTCATGTCTATGTATCCCCTTTGAAACAGTAATAATACTGCCCTCTTCCTCTTTAGAGTAAATCTCATATCAAGATCAAATGGACCCATCTCAGTTGGGATTGTCAAGACCTATGCTACCTTGGCATACCCTGAATGCCACTTCATCCAGCTGTGTGTCATTCTATATCATCATTTATGATGTTCTCCCATTGATGACCATCTTGCTATGTAACTCATGAACAACAATAGCCTATGAATATTCCAGAGACAATGGAACTCACTCTTCATATATGATAGATGACAGACCATATGTTTATGCTTTGAGATAGTGCAAGTGCCATATTGTCTCGACAAAAAGCACACAAGTACACAAAAATAGATGGACTACCTCAGTGATCATGTGCAGGGAACAACTGACTGAGGAATATCCATCAGCTTGGCATAATCAATATGCACTAAATAACTCAGAGAACTGGATCACAAATGGTGTGCCTGGACCAACTGTGGGGCCAACTGCAGATTGAATTAGAATTGGGGTGAATTGAGAAGGGAAAGGAGAAAAAGATCAGCAAGGCTAAAACAAAGTAAGTAGTTGGTGGTTAACACAGGATTTTTGTAAGCACAAAAGTGAGAGGGGAAATTTTGGGCTGGTCCCCACGCTTGTATCTCCAGTTGACCGTTCGCTTGCGGCAGGTTTTGCGCCCTTGTATAGACGTAAGAAGTGACAAGATTTAGAACCAGAGACCACTCACCACAAGCAGGCGCCTGATTTGGTACCCTTTGCCTAGGTGGAACCGTGCCGGCTTGGCTCAGCGGTACCCACTAGCTGATGGAGGGACCGCCTTGTGAGCCTGGGGGTCCCTACACCAGCGGCATATAATTCAGTACACCAGCCAGATTCTGTATGGCCAGGAATGCCCGTCGGAACGCCGCATGACTCGAGCGCGTGCGACAGAAACGAGGAATACTTGCCTGTATCCTTCATCGAACGGAATGGATTCTCAATGCTATTCCTCACACGATCAGGATGATGCCGATGCCGGCGCCGTGTCTGAACCAGATGGTTGGGATGGGGAATCGGAAGAGCGGAAAAGAGAAAGGATGCTGACCATCGTCCTGTCGAGCACGTCGAACGTTTGAGGCCTGGTTGTACCAAAGAGACGATGGAAGAGGATAGAAGGAATGATCGCATGTAGGTCTTCTTTGGTGGTCTGTCGTTCAAGGACCTGAGCCCAGAAGATACGATGAGAGTGGGATGCGAGGATAAGTGCCTGGGAAGTGGGTACTTAAGGGACGCGCTATGTCAATCGACACAGCTGGAAATTTTCGTTGTGACGGTGTCGAAGAAGGAATGCGCTGGAAGAACAACGAGGATACGTTCAGGTCGGACACACGGGTAATGCGACACAATTCGTAAGGCCACGGTAAATCGCATAGTATTATGATTAATGTTCCGTCCTTCAAAGGTTAGTGGAGTTGTATGCCACACAAAGTTGTGAAGTGTTGATCTTTTCAACCCTGCGGCGTATAAACAAATGTAAGTAATGTTCGTTGTATCCGACAATCCCTGGGTTGTCGTGTGTCCATCCCAGGTCGCTGTTCCTCCTTTTTCTAGAAGTGGATCGCCCCACACTCTAAGATCTTGACTCGTCTATGGGAACCGTCAGAAACCGTGGCTGACTACTTTCTGAACTATCGCTTTCAAACCGTAAACAAGAAATTTTTACTCCTTGCCCAGCCCTGTCGAGGAGTCGGTTACACCCCAAAGGAAGGACATGACCATCAGTCAGGATTGTATGTCCTCCCATTCTCAGACCTTGACCTACACCCATAGCACCACCGTCACATGTCTCAAGGAAGGAACCTGTCGTGTCCAGAATGTATACGTGGACATCGGATATGGGTGGAACAATAGATAGTGGCCAGCCTGAAATGATGGTGCTGTTGCAGCATCGTGTCACAGTTCGGCAATTGCATGCCTCCTGGACGTTGGCGCAGGATCGAAAGTATACGCGCGCTGTACATTTGAAGCGTTGCACTTGAAACGCAAAGAATTCTACTGCATTCAGGTTGAAAACATGCTGTCAGAGGGCTGATGTTCGTGACTCAATGTCATTGTCGACGGGAAATTGCTTGTAAGCTCGTTTTGTCAAGCAATCCACCTTCCCCGTGCATCAACTTGAGTTTCGAGTGAGGAGAACCGCCCGTTGGTCTCGAAAGCGTGATGAGTGTCTCTTGCCTTGGAAACTTGGTTTCGAGCTGTCTCCAGAAAGTAAATTGATACCGATCGGAGGTGCCAACCGCTGTGCTCGATCAGCGTACTATGTCCATCCTGCCCTTACGCCACTCCCAGAACAAATTACGTGAAACACTCACCCAAACCCCACCGCTTCAAATTCCGGGCGGTGTAATCCGTCGATGAATCAATATAACACTTGGCAAAATCTCCAATCGAGTGGGACGTCGCGTAAGCTAAAATTTACCGTCGTGTCTGACCCGTGCCGGTGACACGTAGTACAGGATTATTGAACCTGATTGTGGTCCTCGGGGATTCACTGTATCACCGCCGTGGGCATGTCCTCGGAACCATTACATAATGGCCTTCTCGCAATTGATTATCGCATATACCGTCCTGCGTGGTGGGCGAGGTCTCAGGAAGGACTCCCACGGATCTCCCGCTCCCTCCTCCCCATGGCCGACCCCTTCTCTAGGAGCCATCTCTCGATGGGTGAAGATATATTGTCTGCTACCATACGAGGCAAAGACCCCGCCACTGAAGGTAAGTGTCCACTCCTGTACTGTCGACACTAAGAACAATGACTACGCGCCGTCTTGCAGGTCTCATTCGCGACAATCATCGAGACCCCTCCGTGAATCGAACCAACTATACCCTGCGCTACTGGTGCTATGGACTCCACATGTTCTTCATCGCCATCCACGTCGTGCTCGTCGGCTTGTTGTTCACCCACCCAGAACATAGATTCTCGATTCCAGCCAACAGCACTACTCTCACCGTTGGCCTGAGTGCCTTTCTACAAGCTTTCTATACAGTTCGTCGCCATTTTCTTTTTTTCCAACACCGAAAAGTGAAGACGACGCCCCTTACAGATATACACCGCTGTTCTGTTACTCGTGACCCAACAACTCGCGTTGTCTGCCGCAGTGACCAAGAAGCAGACCCTCACGGCCGTGCACGATATCGTCGGCGCGTGGAACGGGATCGGGGCGGCGATCAACAGTCTGTGGCAGCAGACCAAGGTCGCTTCCGCACCGTGGATGCTCGTCTTGATCCTGGCGTACCTGACGTGCTTATCTGGCCTCCACATCATCTCATCATCAGTTATCCAATTCGAGGCCTTCAATAACACTGTCAAAAGTGCTGTACCATCCACACTAGCATGGTCCCCAGGATCCACCAACCTCTCGAGTATCAGCTGGAACAACATTTCGCCCTTGATGTCCATGTGGCCATCACTGACAACTGCCAAGGGATTGAGTGGGAGGACATTGTATGATGTGCCATCATCTGACTATGCCTACACTGGTGCTGTTGTGAATGCAACCACCATCAGTGCTGAGTGTGGTTTATTTTCCAATCTCTCTGTTGGCACATGGGATCCCACCTCTCAAGTCTATTCTGTTAACATCAGTGGACTTGGTGAAGTTTCTGTGGTTGTGCCTGGTATGCATCTTTCTGGAGTGTTTACCTTGCCTTCTGACATAGAATCAGGGTCTCTAAACACTGTGGCCTCAATGCCAATTTATACCTCAACTGATATCAGTGCTGTAAGTGGTTTATTAACTAGTTTCCAAACTGACCAGAGAAAATCCACAGGAGTGTCCTGAATGTTTTCTGCATGTTGCTGGCTATCAGGTCAGCACTGCAATAGAATTGGGTAATCTGACTGGTCAAGTCCTTCAAGTTGATAGCAGACAACCAGCTGGGAGAACAAGGGAGTCATTTCTGAATAAGTCCTGTGTGACATTGTTTAATACATCCCATCTATATAGTCAATGACAGCCTCAATGTTAATGCTACCACCACCACATATTTTGTTGGATGCACATTAAATGCAACAACAGTCCCAGTTTACCTTTCTATGAAGAATGGAAAAGTAACTGATGTCCAGCCACTCTCTAAAACATCTGAGTACAAGCCCTGGACACTATGGTCACCAGGCTCTACCTCAGAATTGACTCACACAGTATGAAGTCCTTTAATGTGCTATATTTTTACTAATCAAGTATATAAGTTCAACATTGCAAAGGCTATAATTGGTAGTCAACCACTGTTCTGTCAAAAGGTACAACTACCTGGTACTGATGTGGAATGTGACCCTTCAGTGATTTTTGCTGATGTGTTGGTACTATGAGACATTACTATCAAATCAGGAACTAATTATCTGATCTTATATAGCTACTTGAATTCCTTGTGGAATATATCTTGGTTCACTTCTATGGCTTCAATTCCAGATGGGATTTCACCATTGATAACTCTTCAGTGCAATGAAATGCAGGATGCTGTTGCACAGACTACAGCTGCATTTGTATGGCTAGGTATTTATCCATTTAATCTTTGAGCACCAGAATAACCTTAATGCTTTAATGATTAACAGCAGGTGCTGTTGGAACCTTTCAGCAGCCTCAAGGAGTTAGCTTGATATCCAGTCAGGTCCTAGAACTCAGGCTGAATGTATGTGTGTTCTCTGCTTTTTGTTTACTCAGTGATTTACTTTGTTACAGGCCAACACTCTACCTGTAAATCATTTTCCATGATTGTTAAGGATTATATGTAATTTATCATCACTTTTAGGTGGTTGTTGGGATGATTACCTCCAGCATGCTCTTGATCATTTTAGTCTGCATGTTTCACCAATCACGTTCAATATATTCCAAAGCATCAGTGATCAAGCCTGGTGTTCTAGGTCTGGTCTGGATAACTGCCAAGTCTAAGATTCTGCAACATCTCATGAAGAAAATCAATCATTCTTTACCTGATCAATGGAGACTAGGTGGGATGAAGAACAAGGTTTCTCTAGCAGAACTGGCATCTGACCCAACAAGATATGATGAAGAGAAGGAAGATGGCATACCTTGGGTCCATTTTTCTATTTCTGACTGGAAAACATTTGCTGCTCATGGTAAGTGTTAATTTATTGTTTCAAGAGTCCCACTAGCTAATGAAATAAGCTTCATTATGGCATTGGTTATGCTATGCTCTCCATGGCATTCTCCTTGCATTCCATGTGGCCTTGATTGTCCTCCTGGTCTACCATCCTGAGCATCATATTACAATACCACAGGATAATCCATTGGTAACAACCACCTTGAGTATATTTCTCCAGGCCTTTTATGTTGTGAGTATTTCCCTATTTCTGTCTCAAAATACTCTCAGGTTTGATTATTGTACATAGCTATATACAGCTGGCTTGGTATTCATCATACAGCAGCTGGCAATTCAAAATATTATCAAACAGAGGCAATATCTGATAGTAGTCCATGATGTTTCTCAAGCATGGACTGGCATTGGATCTGCTCTCTACACTTTGTGGCAACAGATGAAGATACCATCATCCCTTCTACCTTTGCTTGGTGTGGTGATCTATTTGGGATGCATCTCTGCTCTTCATGTTGCCTCCACCACTATCATGCAGTTTACTCCTTTCAACAGCACCTCTGTTATCAATGTCCAAACAAGACAAGCCTGGCCAAATAGCTCAGTTCTTGCAGATATGAGCTGGGGATTCAGTTTTGGTAGCTTGCCTCCAAACAGCCTCATTGCCAACATTCAATCCAATGGAGTGCTCAATAATACCCTCTATAATGTCCTGGACACCACTGACTCCCACTTTACAAATGCAACTGTGAATGCCACCTCAGTCAGGGTCAATTGTGGTTTAGTGTCAAATCTCTCTACAGATGCATCATCCCTCAACTTCTCTCTGAATGGTTTTGGATCTGGTGCTTTTTTCTACTCTGGTTAGTCTTTGAAAATACCTAGTATAAATTTCTTTGTTTATTTTATTCTAGATATCTCTTCAAGCATGGACCTGAACCTTTTGGCAAAGAAAAGAAATTGGATTGTTCACTTGCCAGCATTTGACTTTGTGACAGGAACAACCATCAGTTGCAATTCTAACTCAGCCTGCAATGGATCCCTTTTCTTTATGATCACCACTGATGTGAAGCTAGACTCATCCATTCAAACCAATACAAAGTCTTTTAGTGTCAACATTGCAGACAGTAAGTGTCAGAAACCCTAACAGATCCCATATCATGCTTCTCAATTACTTGCAGATGGTACTGTCCCAGTGATAGCTTATCTTGCTGCATGCACCTTGCTGCCTCAAACTATTCCTGCCACCTTGGATGTCCAAGCTGGGATGCTTATTCCAAGCCCAAGTTCACCACCTTTGAGACCCTGGAATCTATTGTCCACAGATTTACAGCCATGGGAGTCCATCAATCTCACATCCATTGTAAGCAAAAGTCTTCTACTTCTTAAATACTTGACATTATCCATTGTTTTATATATTAGATTGATATCCTATTTTATGTTAGTGGATATGCTATATGTCCACAAGATGGATTTGTAGGATGTTCCCTATTCAAGCATGTGTGGTTTCTCTCAGGCCCTTGTTATCAAACTAAGGCATGACTGCATATAGTACAACTATCAACAGCTCCTTGGACACAGTCATAACCACACCAGATCAGGTGGAGCATGCCATTGAACAGACAGTGGCATCTATACTTTGGAGTGGTAAAATTTAATGATTTTTATTTCTTGCTTATAATATAATTGCTATTTTCTAGCTGGTCAACTGGGATCAAAACTTGGAGGATTTGATAGGATGACAGGTGAAAGTCAGGTAACACAGTCTATGACTCAGTGGAGACTGAATGTGAGTGCACCAGTTTCTATTTTAAAATGTCACATGACTTGGTCCTTGCTCTTCACCTTTTAGGTCAATATGGTTCCAGTAATCATTTGTTGGCTATATGATGTTTCACAGAGAATCTGATGTTTCTTTCAGGTTGTGATTGCCTCAGTAGCATCACTGATTCTATTCATCCTGGTGTTTTGCTTGATTGGCATGCCTTCAAGAATACCCCACCCTCATCCATCTATCACTGGACTAAGTGTCTTGGAAATACTCTGGGCTGCTGCACATTCCCAGACCTTGTGTAGTCACATGGAAGAAGTGGATGATCCATCAGTAGACCATCTGAGAAGGGCAGGAATGTTTAGAATCTGTTTGGGTGATATCAGAGGCTATCATGTCTCTGAGACTGAGAGTGAAGCTTTCCTGGAATGATGCAAGGTATGCCTTAATGACACTTTTTACCATGCAGTAAGCTAATGTGTTGACAGAAATTGCATAGAAATATCTTGTTTTATTGATTCTGATTTGTACTGTACATTGTCACCCAATTTTCTTGATGGAATTGATACAATCTCATGTGAGCTATGATAAAGCAATATGTATGCATGATAGACCAAACAGAAGAGAGTCATGTATACAATCATGGTACTAGGAGTAATAGTGTTACACGCAAGGATGAAGGTGAGGGAACTGTTCCAACGTGGGGCACTCACGAAGAGGCACCATCTTAAGTACGTTGGAATTGACTGAGACGGCTGAGGACTTCCTGGGCAGA
>JBBPKC010000470.1:1847-12608 GCA_038089055.1 Tylopilus aff. balloui
TCCCTTGTGCATTGCTTGTACCAAGCCTACTGTGACAAGTCCTGAGTAAGTCTCTACTCAGGTTCCCTATGTTGTTGCTCCTCTCCCAGGAGAAAGAGAAATAGGGGTCATGCTCTATTCAGCCCATCACCTTTTTCTCAAAAATCATATCACTGGTTGTTAACATTGTCTTGAACATTGCATGCATGCATAATATACTGCCCAGTAGCAGTTGTTTTTTTAGAACAATCTTCTTTCAAATTTCTTTCTCTACCTGGTACTTGTAGTTTACAGTGACCCTCACACCTGGGCCATCTCCCCTGACCCATTGTGACCTGTCAGGATCACTAGAACCTGTGGCATTACACCACTCAACACATTGGAGGCTAGAACAGAGAATCTGAACATTAGAGGAAAGGTAAAGCTCAATGCTATCACAAACAAAAGAACATGAATGACTAAGCCCTATCTCACAGTGCACAGACCAATGTCATTCGTCCATGACATGACCTCCTTGACACATTATGATGCTCACTCTCCAGTCATGCATCGTCACTGCTCATTACCATCACAGCATTGGCACCCTGTGTGACACCATTCCTACCAAATATGTGTCCAAGTGAAGCACGACCTGGGATTCTCTGCGAGCGATCCCTTTAAATTTTACAGGCTGTACCCCAGCACGGCAACTTCATGTGGACGACAGAGCACCGTGCAAAATGAATGAAAATTCACTAAAGAAAGAGACCAAAGGGATTGCAGGATTAATGCTGGGAACCCATCCTATGACAACGTGTATTGTGGTTTGCCATTCCTTCTTCCAATTACAGTGCGAGTTACCTCAAAACATGCTTCCTTCTGGTGGTTGGGGTAACTTCCTGTTGTTAAACGACCCCATCTCCCTATTACAATAGTATCAAGCATCTGGATGAAGCCGGAAGTAAAGAGAATGTCTCACCTCCTTATGCCAACCAAGACTGTTTCTATGCTGCTGTCCCTCCCCCACTGTGCGAGGACACTGAGCTTGGAAGGATCAACCTTGCCGTCGGTCTGACCAACGAAAGGCAGATTAACACGAGACAGGAACTGGACGGTGGGCGGCTTGTCCGGATACGATTCGCCACAGTGGATCTTAAGGCTGTAGATACGGTTCTCATGCACGGTCTGCAGAGCACGATCAGCTCACGATGTCGCGGATCAGAAGTTGCTTTGGGCGAGGACTTACATGTCCAGGGCCAATAATGGTTCCGTTCCAATTGCTCATCATGATATCCTCGCTATCCTCCAAGCCGTACGAGCAAGAGCCGTCGCCGATCCCTTTCTCGCCCTTCTCAAGTTCTTCAAGGAGACGGAAATTCCGTGGAACTGGGTACAATTGGATTAGTACGACGCAGACAATCCAGCATTGAATAGAGTGTACTTTTGGCCATGATGTATGGAGAGACGCAAGGCGGGCAAATGTGGAAAGGATCTCGAAGGCGCAGGTGGTGGCGGCGTCCAATCACCAATTGCATATCGACACCGCCTCTCGCGCAGCGACTGCCGCTTCCCTCAACAACCCCATCACCACCAACGACTACCGTAGCGTGCTTCGCACCGGGCTGAACAGCGCTCGCTATGTTCAGAGCTGGCCAGACTAGCCCTTATGACGATACCGTCGGTGCGTTATCACCACACTCGCCACAGCTTTGCAACCGACCGTGCAACCCCCACATACTTAGCGAAAGCCACGGACGAGAACTTGATCAGCGAGAACTGGGAGGTCATTATCAGCATATGTGACAAAGTACAGGAAGAGGGTGAACCAGGGTACCTTGGCCTCTCTTCATGGTTCAGCCCACCGCCTTAACATGCCTACAGTGCCCGCAACGTCATCGCCTCCGTCATCAGACGCCTCGCACACCGCAGCCCAAACGTCCAACTCTACTCACTTTCCCTCGCAGAGTCTCTCTCCAAGAACTGTGGAATCGACCTTCACCGCGAGTTGGCCTCACGCGCATTTACTCAAGCTCTCGAGAAGCTCATAACCGATCGGGTGCGCAGTCTCAGGTTTTGATCCCGTGAGACACGTGCTTATGGTGCATCCTCTTAAGACTACCCACGAGAAAGTTCGCAAGAGAGCCTTGAGCCTGATCGCCGTGTGGACGACCGAATTTGAAAGCGACTCTTCTCTCGGTATTATGGAAGAATGTTACAACAATTTGAAGGCAAAAAGTGGGCACTCCTCGTTGCTTTTTGTCCATTGGTGACTGAATTAGACCGCAGATTATAAATTTCAGCCACCAGAGGAGCCTGCTCCACCTGCCGTTGATGATGAAGCACGACGGAGGGAGGAGGAGGAACTTCAGCGCGTCCTGGAGATGTCCATGCACGACAAGGGTGGCAGAGCCGGGTACACAGGATACTCGGCGCAGTCAAGCGCTGCGGGTGGATCGAGTTCTGGGGCGCGAGCTAGTCCGAGTTCCAGCAATACTACGGGACCCACTTATCCATCAGGTTATGTGCCTGCACAGAGTCCGCGGACGTCGCAGAATATGCAGAGCGTCGCGGCGTCGTCTACTTCATCGCTACCATCGCAATCAGTCGCCACGGCAACCCACGCGGCGACTCCCGTCGTCACCCGTGTCAAGGCGTTGTATCCTTTTGAACCGACTGAACCAGGAGAACTTGCGTTTGAAAAAGGTGACGTCATTAAGGTAGTCGACCGTGGTTACAAAGATTGGTGGCGCGGACAGTTGAAGGGCAGGACGGGCATATTTCCTGTCAACTATGTGGTTTGTGCTGTTCTTGTTTGACGTTGCTTCTTATCTGATCGGACTTGCCAGGAACCGTTACCGGAGCCAACCGCGGCCGAGCTAGCAAGAGAAGCAGAGCAAGAGGGAGCCGTATTCGCTCAGGCCGTGAATGTTGACAAATTGTTGAGCATGCTTCGCAACATAGACGCTTCCGGGGAGAACCTTGCGGATAACGAAGAGATTCAGGTCCGAGAGTCCTGCAGATTTCCGAATATTGCGACCCTGACTGTTCCGGCAGGAGCTATATCGTTCTTGCATGTCTCTTCGGCCCAAAATCGTAAAATTGATCGATAAATACAGCCAAAAGCGAGGTGAAGTCTTTTGATTTTCTCTCGAAGGTTGTGTTGGGAGCTCTTGTCCAGCCGATCTCGTGTCGATGAACGAAAGCTTCGTCAAGGCTCGGGTCATCTTCGATCGGATGATGGAAGACAGTCTCGCGAAACACGCTGGAGGCAAGTACATCGCTTTCATCCTTTCGATCTGCGGCTTATACCCATTCTAGTGTACGAAATTTCACACCCGGACTACAGTCACGGACAAGCACCTTACGTCCGCCAAGAGTACGGGCCCCAACCTCCATATGGCTATCCCACTGCTACGCCAGGCTTCGATCAGCAACCTCCTCAGCAACAATCTGTATATGGCTATCTTCCTCCGACTGGCTACGCCGAGAGCCCGTACCCTCACCAGCACGCTGATCCTGGGTACGGTGCCGGTCAAGGATATGCACCTGGACCTACTCAACCATACGGTGGATCTGCCCCACAGCCTGCACGATCTCCTTATCCCCAACAACAATCACAGCCTCAGCCAGAACCTCAGCTACAACCTCAGTTGCATCCTAATCCGCAGTCGCAGCTTCAGCCCCAACCTCAAGTTTACCACCAGCAACAATATCATACCCAGCCAATCGAAGCCCCCCCGCCAGCCCAGCCTCAGGGACAAAGTCAACCCGGACCAGAGCAGTCTGGTCCCCCATACGTGTATGATCCAAATAAGACGTACTCGGATCCAAATGTTCAAGCCTGGGCCCAATACTATGCTCAGGGGGGCAATGACCTCGCGGGAACTGTTTATTTCTTCTCAGTGCCTGGGGTGACAGGTGGTCCAGCAGATACGTCGCCGCAAGGTTCGGCCCAGCTGGAGCAAGGTGGTCGGTCCCAAGGGCTCTCGCCAACCCTGACCACTGCCCATAACTATGGAGTTGGAGTGTTACAGCATCAGTTCTCGGAGATGGGTGTCGGATCTGGAGCAAGGTTACAGCAACAGGCATACGCTGTGACCGGAGGTGCTCCGTCTTAAAAGATCTTGCTGCAGTTGCCGACACGGAGATTGCCTGTAATTTGGTCCAATAAACCCTAACCCTAAGTTATAAAATGACTTGCCTTGTTGCGTCGTGCCTCGCTTGAAATGGCTCTTCCAACATACGGGCGCGTTGTTCTTGACACTACTGCGGGGGAGATCGACATCGAGTTATGGTCAAAGGTATGCACGAGGGTGTCTACGGACCGTGCCATGTTTGAACTGCAGCGTATCCGATAGGAAACACCGAAAGCGTGCCGAAACTTTATAGCGCTTGCACTCGAAGGTGTGTTACCGCGGTGGTACATCACGGCGTGCGCACTGACCTCACACCAACCGGCAGGATACTATGACGGTGTCATTTTTCATCGGTAGGGATCGTTTGGCTTTTCCGCAGTACACCTGCGTGCCAACACACCCAAACCTACTCCTTTTTCACTCATAAAAAAATTTGCAGCGTCGTCCCTAGCTTCCTCGTCCAAACTGGAGACCGAACCGGAACTGGCGCAGGCGGAGAGTCGTACTATGGTGGTGCGTGTCCTTCGTGTCCGTGCGGGAGAAACGCACGTACGCGCACCCACACTTTTCCCCTGCAGAACCTTTTGAAGATGAGGTGCACCCTCGACTGCGGTTCACCCATCGTGGGCTTGTGGCGATGGCGAACAATGGAGCGAAGAACACGAACGAGTCGCAGTTCTTCATCACGCTCGGTATGTTTGCCACGTTACGTCCGTCGTCAACAGTGGACTGACGGCGAACGTGTGTTGCTCTTCGCGCAAAGATCGGGCAGACGAGCTTCATGGCAAGCACACGCTGTTTGGGAAGGTTGTGGGCGACACGTTGTACAGTACGTGCTTCGAGCTCTGTGTGCATATGGTTCAGCCTTCGACGTCGGGCCAAAGATGTCTTGAAGGTCGGAGAGACAGGTACGTGTTCGTTCTACGCTGTTGCACACTGATATAGACAACGTGACCGTGATAGAACTCGACGAGAACGAAAGACCACTATAGTACGTGTGCCCGTGTTTGTCCCTCAACTCCCCCTCGTTTTCTTGTCCTTTTATGGGCGATGCAACATGACTGAAGTGAACCTCACCCAGCCCCCCAAAGATCAAGTCTATCTCCGTCGTTGATAATCCCTTCCCTGATATCATAACACGCATCACAGCCGCGGAGAAGCGTGCACAACAGCGTGCCCGCGAAGCTGCACACCGTGAACGGGAAGAAGCAGAGCGGCGCAAGGGTGCTAAGAAGTCAGTGGGACACCTTTTCTAAGCACGTCCATCACTCACCCACGGAGCACGCTTTCAGGAACGTGAAACTATTGAGCTTTGGGGACGACGACGACGAGGCCGAAGGCGGTGGAAGGGTCGTCCCGAAGAAGGACGTGGCCCGCCCTGACCGTCTGTGGTTTTTTTCGTTTCTCGGAAATGAACACGTTTCTCACCGGCTATTGAATTCAGTGATCGACGGCCCAAGTACTTTGCCGATACCGCTGCCCGATGTCCTGGAACGACTATCACCAGTCATCCAAGAAGTCCGGAAACCAAGTGGCAAGAGCACCCCAGAACTGCCATCAAAGGTGGAGCTGAATCTTTATTACGTAGGTAGTGACGGTCGTTGATGGAACGTGTGCAGGGACACGAGGATACGAGCGTGAAAGACATGGACGTGCCCAAAACTAGGGAGGAATACGCGCAACATAGGGCGTCGACCAGGTGACATAGCATAGCCTGGTTTGGGTCTCTTTTCTGATGCGCTAACCGCTACCCACAGCGATACACGTCGCTCGGAAATTGAAAAAATGGAGGCTGAGATACGAAAGCTGACGCGACGGCGCGAGGGGGGTGATAACAGCGACGAAGAAGCCAAGAAGAAAGCGAAGACACAAAAATCGTATCTGGCGGAAGAGCTTGCCAAGTATTCAAAGGGCCGTGGGCTACAGAAGAAGGGAAAGGGGCGGAAAGATGAAGTGGACGTGCTCGCTGCAATGAACAAGTTCAGGGGCTTGCTACAGGCATCACCGACGGCTGTCTTGGCCGCGAACAGGGATGAAGATGAGGTTGGTGAAGACGGTGATGCCCATGGGGATGGAATAAAGCCCCAAGAAGATGAGGGTATTGAAGTGGATGACGATCGAGGGTTTATGAGCCACGCGCTCTGCTTCCCAAAGGATGATGGAGAAGAGACAAGGAAGGCTGAGCGGGACTACGAGGTCATTGACCCAAGACAACGGAGTGCAAGGGCACAGGAAGAAGAGCGAGAGAGAAAGCGTGCGACGAGGGGAAGGAGTGGACCTCGTCACCATAGACGGTAGTTGTTCATTGGCAAGCCGTGTTATTCACTTCGGAGTTTGCATTGCACCGAAGTGCCCACAGCATGTAGAAAACATGACGACCGCTTGTCATCCACACTCCGCTGCGTCATGGGCGTCATCGACGTCCAGGTAATGGCAACCCTTGGCTAGAATGGAGGCTTTGTGGCGTACCCCCATTGGCGCGTTGCTACTGTTTCCAGACAATGGCCGCCATCCATTGGCATGGGAGACATTGGAGAATGACGGTCTCCGTCGGGGACGACACGTCAAGAGAAGGTAAGCATCGCACCACTTGGTAGAAATGAAAGGTCGATAAGCCATGGCAAAACTCAGCACACTCAACCTTGTTTCGGTGGCCTCACGCACACCATATTGCCTGGGTATATCACCTGGTACATTATTTGCATTGCTGATTTATCGGTTCATAATCACCCAACAACACATCGCTGCGATGGGAGGCGAATCGGACGGACCATGTTGTTTTGACTTTGGTATGAGCGCTTACCAACAGTCCGACCCTGCGAGCCTGATGGTCACCATGGAGGGTATCCATTGCTTTTACCGCACTCTAGCAAACGAACCGTGCGGTCTGCTTTGGGAATCGAGTCGGGCTGCCGAAGCGTGCGTGTGTATAGTTACGTTGCGTTATCCGATCCAATGATTTGCATGAAACCATAACCTTCGTGCGTGAGGATCATACATTGCTGGTTTCCTGCCTGCAGCGTGCTCGAGGAGATCTCGCGGACTAACACATCTTGTGATAGCGTAAGTCAACGTTTAAGTTAGGCGTCGATTGTGTAGAAGTAGTTTCCGTGTATCTATTGGAATGTGGTCTTAGCATTCAGCCACTGTTCGTGAGAGAGGTGGACACTCACAAAAGAAACGGTCAAAAGGCCCTTTTTGAAGACTTCAACGATTAGTTGATTTCCTTCCAAGTGAGAACGAGCGTCGACGGCAAGCGCATCATGGAATCCCAGTGTCTGACAAAGTGTTAGTTGTGCTTTCTTTCGAAAGCATTCTTGGGACCACACCAGCTGTGAATGCTTCGGGGATGCGGGGCATCTCCCCCAGATAGGTGGCACCTTCTAATGCAACCACGCAGGACCTTCGGCAACACGACCCAAGCAATTTGATACTACGTGCAGAGAATATTAGCCATCAGACTCAGAGAAGACGAGGCTCTTCATTTGCTGCAGATAAAGCTCGGTACTTCGTAGCTAAAAAGGCATGTAAGTAGCGACCACAAGCAGGGTTTAGTCACTGGCTCTCACAGTCCTCCCGCCAGCTCGTTGAAAGCACCGCTAGGGGAGTAGCTCTAACCAACCGGCGTGCTGACTCCTCGGCACTCCTCGTCGTCGTTAGAATGGGTATAACCCCCATGTCCACGAATCGGACCTGACTGTGGCGGAGAATGAACGAATCTTGCAGTGGCATCAACCCCACGAGTCCCGCTGTCCTTGGACTTAAGGCCGGTTTTTGAACGAAGGGCGTTGTCCTACGGCAGGCGAATGCGCTCTAAGCGCATCTTGGAGTTGACAAACGATCGCTGTCCTTAGAACTATCGTTGGATGTTTTTCTGCGACTGAGGGTGTGTAGGAGAGAAAAATAACTACGAGGATGTTGACTTCAAAGACAGTCTGGTGACCAGACTCAGGCTGACATGGCAGACAAGCAATGGGTCGGAGATCCACGAGCACCGCAATTACCAGCTGGCCCTGATTCTTTTGGCTCAGTTGAATTTAACAGGCCAACCAACGCAGAGATGCGCACCAAAAGAATTCCTCCCTGATCAGAGAGCTCGACCAGTACAGCCAGCTGATTTTACTGCAGTCATTCTTGAACACTTGTCTCCCTCAATGAGTTGATTCTTGCAATGCCAGGCGGAACAGGATCGACCAACGACTGTCTGGAGGTGACCATCCTTTTTGGTCGGGTTGCGGTAAGGTTTTGCTTCGGGACCCGTTCAGCATACTGAAAAGATCCATAAGCTTGAATTAGAAAGACCCAATCGTATTGATGGAAACACATCAACCGTGGGGGCTCTCCTCGTCACTTTTACCGGTTTAAGTTAGGTGCGCTCAGGGTCTGAGGCTCTCACAGATTGAGGCAGGCTGACGCCCGCACGGTCTTAGTGAGGAATGGCGTCTCAGAAAATTGTATTCACGGGCAAATCCACCCCCGAGCGAAGTCGCGCGGTGGAATCGCGTTGTATTTCCAGTTACACCGTGCGACGCGGCCACGATATACCCATGCTACGACATCTAACAAGTGTTTGTTAGGTGGAATGAGTCAGGCTCACGTCCTCAAGAAAAATACCTTTGGACGAATACGTCATTTCGTCCAGGATCACGTTGTGCTTTGATCCTGACCTGAAGAAGATAGCACTTCCCAGGGGCGGGTCACTTGAAATTTAGACACGTCCGTCTTCGGGCATCGGTCGTGTGTATGGGAATTACGGTCTAGACTCAACGAATCGCAAGAATCGTTCATGGAAAAGATGAATAGAACCCACTGTGCCTCGTCTATTCCCTCCATCGAGGCCGATAAACTCGTAGCTGACGCCCCGTGTATGCCTTGGGTGCGTCGATTGAACGCTCGTCTTAGCGAACTAGTTCGGCGAGGAGTCACTGCATTCACAAGACGCTCGCTCATTTCAACCGTCGCACTGGCGATAGACTGCATAAAAAAGCGAACCGCCGAGTACCTCGGTTTTGCAAGGCACGGTCCAGATTTTGCGGCGGGCGAAATTACTACATTTGTCTCCTGCGTCGAACCAGCTCGAGCAGCTCCACTGCGGTCCTTCTTCACATCGCCAACCCCTTGTCTCCTTTTCGGACAAGACAAAATGTAGCCCGACGGAATCTCGTCTACCATCCCCGCGCCAATCACTCCTTCACCAACAGCCTGGCCTGGTAGGCGTTGCTGCCAACCAAGGTCCAAGCGTGGTACGATGGCTCTACCTCTCCATGAAATGAACGACTACTTGGCATCCCCTGCGCTATGCGTTCCCATTGGTGGGGTGTTTTCTGTGGATGCTGGCGCGTATACGCCGTCTCGTATATAAGATGGTCATCGACCCCGATATTCCACCAACTCGCACCGAACGACATTTTACTCAGAGCATTCCCCATGGCTGACTCGAGCGGATATAATGACAGCTGGACTAACAGGGTACGCACATTTTCTTTGCCACCCAAGTTCGACTCAGTGCCCTATTCCCCGAAGGATACGCTCGAGCTGATTAGGTTCGGCAATGAAGAAAAAGAAGTTCATTGTCTGTGGCTAACCAATGGAAGTCTCTGTGGTGTCGTGGTGAAAGGGAAGGACGTCAGGGCCCACATATACGACTATCATGACATTGCATCGGACGCCGGGATGTACCAGTGTCAATGGTACGAATGCCCCCACGGCACCCCCATGAGAAGGACCAGTCTCGAAAGACATATCAAGGAGCAGCACTTCGTTTGCAGGTGGCCTTGTATCTTCTGCAGCCAAATTTTCACGAGGGATACCAACGCTAATGGGCACATGGGACGGTGCCATGCATATGTCAATGAATAATTTCCTGTGAGTATCTTTACTAGTGAGGTACTAGTGGGTGAATTATACCAGAATGCAGGCTATGCCATCATGTGTTTTTAATCGCGTCGATCTGGAACTACACCTAATGCTGATCTAATACCTACCTCCGTCTACTCTAATCTTTCCAATAGTATGTCCGGACATTGTGTCGTTCGCAGTCAGCATAATACTGGATTTTTAGTGCTGTACGTCGAGCTATTTTCTGATCCATCGTGAAACCTGCCTTTTGCATATTTGAAGCTCATGTTGTTCACTCAGTTCATTGCTCAACTATTTGATACAACCATATGATACACAGTAATCGAGGCCATTCTTCTTGCGTGGTGAATGCTCGTGCTAGCTCAAACATCCAGTGCAAGAACGACTGGCACTCCCGATCACTCCGGGCTCCGGTTTTGAGATGACCTTACGATCTGGCTCTCCTAGGGTACTAACTTTCGCACGGACCGCGGCGTGGACCTTGGCGGTCTACCAATGGCGAGCCAACGTGTTCCGAATCGATCGCGCCAATGGGGATCGAGTTCCTTATCGATCCTTCCACTGCCTGCCATGCGAGGCTTATGCCACACGTAAAAAGTCCTCGGAGGTTCCTTGTTCTGGTAAACGAGGCTCTCCATACCTCGTGGATCCTGGCCCGTTGGCAGAGCGCAGCCGGACTGAAAAGCACAGGGTTTTG
Source organism: Tylopilus aff. balloui (assembly GCA_038089055.1). Lineage (NCBI taxonomy): Eukaryota > Fungi > Basidiomycota > Agaricomycetes > Boletales > Boletaceae > Tylopilus > Tylopilus aff. balloui. Next base: position 12,498 of record JBBPKC010000470.1, read on the forward strand.
ATGCAAAGCCAACGTTTCATCCTTTCCCCTCCAAGTCCGACCCCGTGCCACTGTCCACCTTGCCCGCCAATCCACGTGTTGCCTCTATGGATTGCACAGTATGTGAGCGGT
>JBBPKC010000472.1:0-17650 GCA_038089055.1 Tylopilus aff. balloui
GGAGTAGTTCTAGTACCGAAGGATGAAGCACATGTAGTTCGGAAGAACGGGAACAGAGGCAAATGAGAAACGGAAGTCATAGGAATTTACTAATGTCAGTCCGGGCAAAGTGAACAAGAGAGAAAAGTGGAAAAGAGTCCGGAGTTACGCCGGAGTATGTCCGGAGTGTCCAGAATTGGGCTTTGAGGCCCAGATATGACAGATATATAATATACTCTTTATTTTATTGGGACTAGGAAGGCTAAAAATGCTGTCTAAGTCACCAAGACCCTTCAGGATGTTAAGAACCGTCCCATCTCCTTCCAGACCATTCGATGTCACCTCAAAAAGGCAGGTATGAAGGCTATGGTAAAGCAAAAATGCTCCCTTCTCTCCTAGTATCATAAAAGAGCAAGATTGGACTTTGCTCTAAATTATCAGCATTGGACTGTGGAAAACTGGAAGCATGTCATATGGTCAGATGAGACCAAAATTAATTATATTGGGTCAGATGGCCTCCACAGTCCAATGCTAATGACTCAGAGCAAAGTCCAATCTTGCCCTTCTATAACACTAGAAAAGAAGAGGGCATTTTTACTTCACCATGGCCTTCATACCTGCCTTTTTGAGGTGATGATGAATGGTCTGGGAGGAAATGGGATGGTTCTTGACATTCTGAAGGGTCTTGGTGACTTGGACAGCATTTTCAGCCTTTCCAATCCCAATAAGACGAAAAACATGTCATATATAATAAGGGAAGGATGTCCACCAGTGGCCTTGGGCTGATTGGGAAGATGTTTTGAGCAAAGGTGACTGATGGTAGAGTGGTTTAGACCAGTAGAATGAGCAATCTGGTGAGTAGATTGACCCAATTCCAGAAGAGAAATAATATAAGTGGTTTGCTCAATAGAGAGAGATTTCATGGTAATGGTAGTGGGACAAGAGGTGATATTTTGGATTGTTTGTATCATTTGTGACTTTTTATACATCACATGACCAAAAACTTATGTAATATATTATAATAATGTACAATTATCATATTTCATAATGTTAGCAACAAAACTGTTAACTTAGAGATGGATTTGTAGCCAAGAGTGACTACAATATTTTGTCTCTCTGAATCTAAGTGAAATTCCCACAATTGATTGTAGTGTGCTTCACAAACTGTGTTGGGAATAAATATTGCAATAGTTTTGTTACTCACTGTATACTCTGACCCTTCATCCTATTTTGGTCCTGCTCATGTCTCTCTGTCCATGCTCTCTCCATCAATATTTCCTCTATGATTCCAAGTAATAGTAGAATGTTCCAGAACATTCTCTCTTCACTTATTTATTGCTATTCTTGTCCCTTCCATATGCTTCCATATACCTTACTAAGCAAACCACTGTTCTGTATATAAACCTGTCTTCTACTACCTATACAATAGTCTTACTATATATAATTCTCACTTCTTGTCTTGTGGATATCCAGACCTTCATTGCCTTCTAAGTCTTGAAGTTTTTTAGCCTACTAGTTTACTAGGTCAAGCAATAGTCAGTGTGACTCTTTGTGAGCTCCCCAACTTGACTCTAGTATCCTTGAACCTTTGCTCTTGCATGTAATAAAATAGCAAAACTCTCTCTATTCTCTTCTATTGATTAAAGCAGGAGTCCTCCCACTATTACCACATTGTTTACCATTCCCAAAGAACACTCTGACCCCAAAATGGACCAAGAAATCCACCCTTGCATCACTACCCTGGCTTTCCATCCTCCATGGACAAATCCCTTTGCCAATAACTCCCTAGCACCCACTTTACATGTATGTCAAGCAATAATTCCCTCTGGACTTCCCATTGTCATTACAAGTAACTCTCTAGTAAACCCCATCACCATGACCATCCCTGTAAAATCCACTGAAATTTGTGCAGCCTTCCCTAGTCCCTTCAAAGGAAATTCTGAAGATGCCATGTTTTAGAAGAACTCAATGGAAGTTTTCTTTTAGGTCAACCTAGATATCTATGACATGGATGATAAGAAGGTAGCAGCCTTTCTTAGATGAATGGAAGGACAACAACCTCAGGCCTTCACTAAAAAGTGGCACATCAAGATCTTAGATCCCTCAATCTTATCCACTAACCAATCTCTCAACAAGATCAAGGAAATTTTTATAATCACCTTTTACCCCTATGATGTTCAAGCCAAGGCCTAGGCTGCCCTGAAAGATCTACAACAGGATATCAATTGCACCAAGCACAAAAAGTGATCTGATAGCTTTTAGAAATTTATTACTCACTTTAAGAAAATTTATAGCTAAGTCAGGGATTACCAAAGAAAACATCCTGATCAACTACTTTCTTATGGGGATAGACCACAACATAGCAGACAGCATCCTCCACATTGGCCTGCTCTCCATCACTATTCATAACATGATTGCTAAATTCAAGAAACTCCATAGCCAGAAGATGCATTGTCTTTCCATTGCTCAATAGCAATACTCCTTCAACTATCTGATGCCTATGTCTTCATGACCAGCCAATGCCAAGGACACCATGGATGTGGATGCTATCAAGCTAGAAAAACTTATCCCAGAGAAATGAGCCTGGTATATTAGAGAAGGAAAATGCTTTCATTGCAGAGACAAGGGTTATAGTGCCAAGGACTGTGTTAAATAGAACTCTATCCCAGCTCATAAGAACCTCCATGCTCAAATTAATAAAACTACTACCATAACTCCCAAGTTTCATGACCCTATTACCAAGTACTTGGCAGATCTTAAAGGAAAGGGTACTACCAGAACAGAACTTCTTCAAGTTCTAAAGACCTGCTTCAAAGGATTCCCTAAGAAAAGAGAAGAAGGAGAGAAGTTAAACATCCAGGATTTTTGAAATGAATGGACATTTTGAGATTGTCCTTTCTCAAACTTAACTCTATTATAGAGACTTTAACAAATAGGTATACATTGCAAATACCTATCTTCCTACAAGCCTCTAGTGGGTAAACTGTTGAGACCTTCTTTCATTGACTCAGAAGCCTTTAATAACTTCTTGGACAAGTCCCTGGTATACATCCTCTGACTCTATCTCCATTATCTCCAATAACTGCTTCTTGCCTTGAATGCCAATGGTATCACCAATAAATTTGGGAGAGTCCAATGGCAAACCCACATAACCCTCTTAGTGGGCCACCTTCCCTGCCAAGTAAAGTTCTTTATCATCAACCTAGGATACCCCTGAATTATTCTAGAAATGTCTTGGCTTTGCTAGTATAACCCAAATATTAACTGGAAGGAAGGACTAGTGAATCTCCCAGCCAAAAAACACAATGATGAAGAACTAAACAAGATTACCATTGCAACCACTATCACCCAGCAAGCTCAAAAGGATGAAACCTAGATTCTAGATTGATATAGCAGATGTCTTCTCCAAAAAGACCCATAACAAACTTTCTTCCCACCATTCTTTCAATCATATAATTGATCTTAAAGACACATTCTTCCCAAAGATCACCAAAGTCTATCCACTAGACCCCAAGGAAACTGAAGCCTGTAAAATCTTTATCAAAGAGCATTTGAAGACTGGTTAAATTGTTCCCAGGCCTTTCCCTTTTCTTTGTCCCAAAGAAAGATGGTACCCTACATCCCTACCAAGACTATCATCACCTCACCTCACATACTATCCAGAATATATACTCTCTATCTCTTATTACCTTGTTAATCAACCATATATACCACTTTACCATCTTCTCAAAATTCAATGTTTGCTGGGGCTACAATCACATTCAACTTTATATTGAAGACCAATGAAAGACAGCCTTCATCATCTCCTTTGGACTCTTCAAACCTACAGTAATGTTTTTCAGTTTTTGTAATGCTTCTACAACCTTTCAAGCCTTTATGAATTCAACACAATCTCATTTTACATCCACCACCATTTCTAAATAGTCCCAACTATGTATCAAATCCCAGATTTCTCTCTTGCAAGATGGACTATGATATATTTTATCCTCCCTCCCCTACATAAGTCCTTCCCCTACAATACCCCTTTAGTCATCTCATTCATCACCATAGACACACAATACTTTTATTGCTGAGATAAAGGTCATATTTGAATCTTTTGCCCTAAATACTAATGTTTACACTGTTATGACTATGCACTGGGCCATTTGCTTGCTCAATTCCTCCACATCCAATGTACAATATGGGAATGGTAGGAACATGGTTCCTTGGTCTGTAACCAACTCCCTCATCAAATTCCAAATGAACTTGGATCTTATCTGATTAACAGTCTATCTTAGGCTAGCACTGAGACTATGGAACTTTGCTTCTACTTAGACAAGGAAATAGGAGGAATATAATGGCATTGAACCAGGGGTCCAAGTCTATGAAGGGAGTAATGTTACAATCCTCTTTCTCCTTAACTCTCTATATCTTTTTATATTTTCTTCTAATATATAGGTTCCATTTAACTATGTCCATCACAAGTACATGCCACTCATTCTTCAAGATCAGAGCTTCTCCATATCTATACTCTGACCCTTCATCCTATTTTTGTTCTGCTCATGTCTCTCTGTCCATGCTCTCTTTACTAATATTTCCTCTATCATTCCAAGTAATAGTAGAATGTTCTGGAAATTCTCCCTTCACTTATTCTTTGCCATTCTTGTCCCTTCCATATGCTTTCATACACTTCCATACCTTACTAAGTGAACCACTGTTCTATATATAAACCCATCTCCCACTACCCACAGTGACTCCAAAAACTCTTTCCATATGTTGGGCTTTTTGACAGTGTGTGAAGTATACTGCTAAATTGCATGGGAATTTCGCTTAGGGTTGGAGCCACTCTGTGGTAGAGATAAAAGTAATGTTTTCCATGGCTTATGGTGCATGAATTATTATTTGGGTACCAGATACTGAGATAGTACCCTCTGCAGCTGCATCTATTAGGGTAGATGTTGTGGTTATGTGATTTTGCGCAGGTGCAACAAAAAAATCCTGATTCTGGTTCCCAAGTATCTCTATATAACATCATAGGGAGAAACAAGTCCTGCAATTGATTCTAGGTATGGATCTTAAGGTTGTTCCATCTCTGGCATTGTCTACTATATTGATGGGTACCTGGACTTGAGATATGGATACCATGGAAGCCAGTGAAGGTTATGGGGAATTGACAATGAGAGTATTGGCCAATTACACTTCTTTCTCCATTTGATCTTTCACTTCCATTACTTCCAATTTCCAAACTTCCAGAATAACATCTTTTTCAACCTTCTTAACTATCTTTGCTTTCTAAGCTAGGGTTAGAGGTTAGCCTTCTTCCTATATTGCTATAGAGACTCAAATGGACAAACTCCAGGCACAATTCTAGAACTCTGAAGTTGATATAGATGAAACATTGACTTTATCTTATGTAATGACTTGGGAACTTGGCAAACAGTTTATTAGATTGTACAAGACCAGATACTTGATTAGACCTCTGGACTTACTTTTAACAACCTGGATTGGAAAAAGAATGGTGATATTATATAGACAAAAAGTACAAGGACAATATAATAGAAAACTAACAATAAAGATAATCTCTGTATATTCTACAGTCTAGCAAGGCATAAGGCCAAGGAATGCACAAAGTCCACTTCCTGTGCAGCCAAAGGCCATAATCACCAAGACTGAAACTCTAGAAACCAAACTGGAGGCCTCTCTGCTGAGGCAAAAAAATAGTCCATGACCTCTGTGACTTCGCACAGACTGGAGATTACATTGATTTTTCCTATGCATCAAAGGAGCTCTGACTCAATGCATCTGCTCTCTTAGATTTGAAGTCACTTATGCTTCCCATTTCCCTAGTCTCATGTGAAATTCCTTCCTTTCCTGCATTAATAGACTCCAATTCCTCTGATTGTTTTATAGATATGAATTTTGTCAATAAGAATGAACTTTCGATCTATTCCATCCCTTCACTCTCCCTTCATTTGTTTGATGGAACCTCAAATTCCACCATCACTCAAGCCATCGACCTCTCTGTCTGCTTCCTGACCGGTAATATTACTTCAATGACATTTTATGTCACCTTGCTGGATGGCTCTTGTTCACTTGTTCTAGGACACAACTGGCTCACTTGCTACAATATGTTGATTGACTGGGTTTTGAGCAGTATATTGTTTCAAGCACCCAAATACCCCTTGCTAGCATCCCCAAGCTTATCTCTGTAGCCTCTGGAATTCACTCCTTTGATTGACTCCATCCCCACCAATTCACCACATTTCTTTGACTACAAGGTACCTCCCATTGCACTTATCAGTGCCATTGCCTTTGCACTTTCCTGTCGCCTTGAAGGCTTTATGCAGTTTGTGCTGACACTCTGCCCTCAGGAAAGCAATTTCCAATCTGCCTCCATTATCTCTAAACCAGTCAATCTCTCTGGAGTCCCTCTGGAGTATCAGGACTTCATGGATGTGTTCAGCAAGAGCAAGGTATCCAAACTTGCTCTGCACCATGAATTTGATCTAAAGATCAATTTGACAGAAGAAGCATCCCCTCCATTAGGCACCATATATTTTCTTTCTCCATCCGAACTTGAGTCTCTCCAAGTGTTCCTTGATGAATATCTCTCCATGGGCTTCATCTGCCCTTCCTCCTTTGCTCACACTGCCCCAATACTCTTTGTTCACAAGAAGAACATTTTACTCCATCTTTTCATAGACTTAACAAGATCATGAAGAAAAACTGCTACCTGCTCCCTCGTATCTCTGACCTTCTAGATGCTCCAAGCCATGCCAAGATTTATATAAAGCTCAATCTCTGACATGTGTACCACCTGGTCTACATCACTGCCAGAGATGAGTGGAAAACATCTTTCTAAATGCACTATGGATCATACAAATGGCTAGTAATCCCATTTGGTCTTATCAATTCCTCTGCAGCTTTCCAGCAGTTTGTAAATTCCATCTTCACAGATCTTCTTGATGTCTCTATCATTATCTACCCAAATAACATCCTTATCTTCTTTGAAGACCACACAAAACACAAAGAGCACATCTAGGAAATACTTTAGTGTCTCTGAAAACATGAACTTTATGCCAAGCCCAAGAAGTGTGAATTCCATACTAATTCCACTGAGTATCTTGAATACCAGCTCCTCTCGACTGGACTTTCCATGTTTCCTGAAAAGGTAAAGGCTATTGTTGATTGGCCTAAATCCCAGAAAGTCCAGGACATCCAGTCCTTTCTAGGATTTGCAAACTTCTATTGGCGATTTATCACTGACTACTTTGGACTTGTTATTCCATTTACCCGCCTGACCCACAAAGGCACTCCATGGAATTTCAACAATGCCTACCACTCTGCTTTGCAGCACCTTGAGAATACTTTCACCTCTGCTCCCATCCTCACCCATTGAGTTCCTGACATACCACTAATTGTTGAGATAGATGCCTCCGACTATGCCATTGCTGGCATTCTTTCCATCCAATGTCTAGATGGTAAAATCTGCCTCATCACTTTTTACTTCTATACCCTCTCTATTTTGGAACTCAACTTTGATACCCACAACAAGGAACTACTAGCTATCCATGAGTTCTTCCGGACTTGGCAGCACTACCTTGAGGGCTCTAGAACTCTGATCAATGTAATTATAGACCACAAGAATCTAGAGCATTTTGCAACCACCAAACTTCTAACCTGGCATTAAGCCCAGTGGTCAAAATTTTTCTCACAGTTCAACATAGTCATCCACTTCCATCCTGGATACCTGGGTGCAAAACCCAACTCCCTTACTAGACACTGGGATGTCTACCCCAAAGAGGGGGTAGGGACTAGTAAATCTGCATAATCTCTGACCAATCTTCACCCAAGAACAACTTGCATCGTCCCTCAGGGCAATGATTTTAGTAACTTTGGTCCTCCAGGCCAGTATATTGTTTGACATTGAATCCCTACACAATGCTTTCCTCCAACTGTATCACCTCCATCCATATGTCCACCTCTGAATTTCCCGACTCTTGCTAGAATGTTGACTCCAAAGGTTTTTTGTGCCTAGATGATCACATTTACATCCCTGATGCTGATGATTTCTACCTCCAAGTCCTCTAGTATAAGCACGACCACCTGCTCTGTGCAAATATACCTGGCCAAGCATCCAAACATTTGTCAAGGACTATGTCTCGTCCTGTATAGCTTGTGCCTGTGCTGAGGTCCCCAGAATAAGCCCTACACAGGCTCCTAAAGCAACTTTCAATTCTGGAGAAGCCATGGAATTTAATCTCCATGGACTCTAATGAACAACTCCCCCCATTCTCCAGACATACTACCATTTAAGTCACTGTGGACAGATTCTCCAAACAATGCATTTTTATCCTAACCAACGACAAGATAACATCCCCAAAGCTAGCAAAATTATTCCTACTCCATGTCTTCTCCAAGCATGGAGTCCCCTCACATATCACCTCTGATTGGGGCTCAAAGTTCATCTTCCATTTCTTCTGCTCACTTGGCAAGGTGCTTGACATCTGGCTCCACTTCACCTTTGGTTACTATTCAGAGGGTGACAGACAGATAGAACAGATGAACTAGACACTGGAACAGTACCTTCAGATCTAATGCAACTTACTAGCAGGACAACTGGCCCAAACTCCTATCTCTTGCAGAGTTTGCATATAACAATGCTCCCAATGCTACAACCGGTGTCTTACTGTTCTTCGCCAACAAAAGGTTATCATCCCAACATTTCTGTCCACCCCAAATATGTGACCTCACCTCCACCCAAGCCCAAGAATACTCCATCGATCTCAATTCCCTTCACAACCTCCTCTGAGAGGAGATAGCCCTTGCTCAGCAGCATTATCAAGGATCTGCAGATGCCAAACAAACTCTGGTACTGGACTTCAAAGTTAGTAGCCAGGTCTTCATCAAAGTAAATTATTTCCACTCCACCTGACCCTCTAAAAAACTCTCCAAAAAGAACTTGGGTCCCTACAAAATCATTGCTCAAGCAGGCTCACTCTCATTCACCCTTTGATTTCCAGAGAATATGAAGTCCATACATTCAAGTCTTCCATGTCTCTTAGTTAGAGCCCTCCATTCTGAACATCATTTCAAACTGCATACAGTCACCTCCACCTCTAGTCAAGGTTGACAGTGAACTGGAATATAAAATCATAGAAATTCTTGATTCAAAGGTAGATCAAAGAAGGTGGAATTGCAAACTCCTTTACCTAGTTCGGTGGTCCAAATATAAAGGAACTAACAAAGAAACTTCATGGCTACTAGCAACAAAGTTAGGTCATGCTTCAGAACTCATATTAGACTTCTGTCATATCCCGGGTTTCAAAAGCTAACTCTGGATCTTCCGGACGAACACCGGTATAACTCCGGACTATTTCCTGTCTTCCGCTCCGTTTATTTCTTCCGGACTGACATTAGTAAATTCCTATGACTTCCGTTTCTCATTTGCCTCCGTTCCCGTTCTTTCGAACTACATGTGCTTCATCAGAACTACTCCGATGTCATTGCTCACTCGGAGCATGATCCTGAGGCTCCGACTCAGTAGAGCCAACACTTGACACTTCCGGTACATACTTCACTCCGACTCCGGACTTAGTCATCCGGATTTCCCTCCGTATATAAACTCTGTAGTTTACTGCCTGTAGACCTCAGTTCGAATATCGACATAGACTATTAATGTAGACGACCAAGTCTATCTTCCTCTCGTTCTCCTTTGACCTTCGTTGAGGGCTTGACGCCCTCTCTCCTCCCTCCGACCCTCAGACCTCCGACCCTTAGACCTCCAGACCTCAGACCTCCGGACCCTGGACCTTCGACCTCCGACCCTCCATTCGAAATACCGGGGCACGATTCCGGTGCAAGGGCACACCACATAAGGTGAAGCCAACGCCCCGTTCGCCTCAACTCCGGAGTTCCGGAGTTGTGCAGGAGTCTGTCCATTCAGTCTTAATAGTATATTTGAACTCACACTTGCATCGGAATCCCCAACCATGTCAATTCGCATGACACGGTCACGTGCAAGGGCTATCGAGAACCCTCTCAATGCCTTAAGCAGCAACTGTCATGCCCCTGACCTCGTCAAACAGTTTCTCAGCTTCTCCGCTGGTCGGAGCACTCCTCCTGCATCTCAAGTGCGCCCACCTCCACAGTCCCCTTCGCCCGGTGCGCACATGGAAGAGCTCATGGACATCGGTGACCTTGCCAAATCCCCTAGCTTCCTTTTCCTTAGCATCCACAGTCGCGCTGCCAAGACCGAAACTCCAGAAATCAAACTGGAGGCCTTCACTGAGGCAAAAAGATAGTTCGCGACCTCCGTGACTCCGCACAGATTAGAGGTTGCGTTGCCTCTTCCCGTGCACCCAAGGAGATCCAACTCAACGCGTCCGCGCTCTCAACTCCAAAATCACTCCTACCCTCCGTTTCCCTAGTCTCCCAGAACATCCCTCCTTTTCCCGCGTTAATAGACTCTGGCTCCTCCAATTCCTTCATAGATTCGACATTTGTGAAGAAGAATGGACTTTCAGCCTACTTTGTCCCTCCGCTATCCCTCCGCTTGTTTGATGGCACCTCGAATTCCTCCATGACTCAAGCCATCGACCTCTCCGTCCGTTTTTTGACCAGTGATATCACTCCGACAACATTTTATGTCACTCCACCAGATGGTTCTTGTTCTATTGTTCTAGGACACAACTGGCTCACCTACTACAATCCGTTGATTGATTGGGTTACGAGCAGTATCTCGTTCCGAGCATCTGAGCATTCCATGCTAGCAAACCTGAGCTCAACTCCACAGCCCTCGGAACTCATTCCTCCGGCTGACTCCGACCCCAATTCACTGCGTACCTATGACCGCAAGGCACCATCTATAGCGCTCATTAGTGCTCCTGCCTTCACACTCGCCTGTCGTCTTGAGGGCTCAGTGCAGTTCGCTCTGTCACTCCGCCCACAGGAGAGCAATCCCCACTCCATTTCTGCCGACTCCAAACCAGTCAATCTCTCCGGAGTTCCTCCGGAGTACCATGATTTCACAGATGTTTTTAGCAAGGGCAAGGCATCCAAGCTTGCCCCGCACCGCGAATTCGACTTGAAGATCGAATTGAAAGAAGGAGCGTCTCCGCCAATAGGTACTACCTATTCCCTCTCCACATCCGAACTCAAATCCCTCCGAGTGTTTCTTGACAAACACCTCTCCATGGGATTCATCCGCCCGTCCAACTCTGCTCATGCCGCTCCGGTACTCTTTGTCCGCAAGAAGGATGGTTCACTCCGCCTTTGTGTAGATTTCCACGGACTTAACAAGATCATGAAGAAGGACCGCTATCCACTCCCCCACATCTCCGACCTCTTAGACGCTCCAAGCCGCGCTCGGATTTACACCATGCTCGATCTCCGGCATGCCTACCATCTAGTCTGCATCGCCGCCAGTGGAAGACATCCTTCCGGATGCGCTACAGATCGTTTGAATGGCTTGTCATGCCATTTGGTCTCACCAATGCCCCCGCGGCTTTCCAGCGGTTTGTCAACTCCATCTTCGCAGATCTCCTCGACGTCTCTATCATCGTCTATCTGCACGATATCCTCATCTTCTCTAAAGACCGCGCGAAACACGAAGAGCATGTCCGGGAAGTACTCCGGCATCTCTGAAAACACGGACTTACGCCAAACCCAAAAAATGCGAATTCCATACCAACTCCACTGAGTATCTTGGATATCGACTCTCTCCGACTGGACTTTCCATGTCTCCAGAAAAGGTGAAGGCCATCGTTGATTGGCCTGAACCCCAGAAGATTCATCGCCGATTACTCTGGACTTGTCATTCCGCTCACCCACCTTACCCAAAAGGGTACTCCGTGGAATTTCAATGACACCTGTCGCTCTGCTTTCCAGCGCCTTAAGGACGCTTTCACCTCCGCTCCTATCCTATCCCATTGGATCCCCAACTCCCCTTTGATCGTTGAGACAGACGCCTCCGACTATGCCATCGCTGGCATTCTCTCCATCCAATGTCCGGACGATGAAATCCGCCCTGTAGCTTTCTACTCCCATACTCTCTCCGCTCCCGAACTCAACTATGACACCCATGACAAGGAATTGCTTGCCATCCATGAGTCCTTCCGGACTTGGCGGCATTACCTTGAAGGCTCCGGAACTCCGATTGATGTAGTCACGGACCACAAGAACTTGGAATATTTCGCAATCACCAAACTCCTGACCTGGTGTCAAGCCCGGTGGTCGGAGTTCCTCTCGCAGTTCAATATGGTCATCCGCTTCTGCCCCAGATGCCTGGGTATAAAACCCGACTCCCTCACTAGATGCTGGGACGTCTATCCCAAAGAGGGGGATAGGGACTATGCGCTTGTAAACCCCCAAAATTTCCGTCCTATATTCACTCAAGAACATCGACATCGAGTCCCTTCACAGAAACATCCTGTCCGCACTCCCCTCCGATCCCTTAGCATCTGCCCACATGTCTGACTCCAAATCCTCTGACTCCCGCTGGACCGTAGACTTCGAAGGCTTCCTCCGTCTAGATAATCGCATCTACGTCCCGGACGCAGATGACCTCCACCTCCGAGTCCTCCGGTACAAACATGACCATCCGCTCTCCGGACACTTCAGACTGAACCGGACCTTAGAACTCATCCGCCGCGAATACACTTGGCCAGGCATCTGGACCTTTGTCAAAGACTATGTTTCCTCCTATACAGCCTGCGCTTGTGCTAAGGTCCCCAGACATAAGCCCTACGGGCTCCTGAAATAACTCCCCATTCTTCGCCAAAAAAGGTTATCATCCGAACATCTCCGTCCATCCTGAGTGCGACCTTACCTCCGCCCGAGCCCGAGAATACTCCGTCGACCTCAACTCCCTCCACAGCCTCCTCTGTGAAGAAATAGCCCTAGCACAGCAGTGATATCAAGGACCCGCAGATGCCAAGCGAACTCCGGCACCAGACTTCACAGTCGGCAGTCAGGTTTTCGTCAAGGCAAAATACTTCCGCTCCACGCGCCCCTCCAAGAAGCTCTCCGAGAAAAATCTAGGTCCTTATGAAATCATAGCTCAAGCTGGCGCAGTTTTGTATACCCTCCAGCTTCCAGAGAACATGAAGTCCGTACATCCGGTCTTCCATGTTTCTCAACTAGAACCCGCAACCCCTAATACCATTCTGAATCGCACACAGACACCTCCACCTCCGGTTGAGGTTGATGACGAACCGGAATATGAGATATCAGAAATCCTTGACTCAAAGATAGATCGTAGGCGACGGAACTGCAAACTCCTATATTTGGTGCGGTGGTCCGGATATGAAGGGACAGATGAAGAAACTTCGTGGTTACTTGCAACTGAACTAGATCATGCTTCGGAATTGGTCGCGGACTTCCATCTCCGGTACTCGGAGAAGCCCGGACCTTACTCCGCTTGACCCGTCAAAATCATTAACATTTGCAAAACTATCTACTACATACCCTCGTCCTCGCCCTCTTCATCCTCTTCCCCTTCTCCGTCCTCCGCCATCATCCGCTCCAACTCCGCCCTTCCGGCTTCCGTCTCCTTCGCCACCAACTCCTCCACCTTCGTCGCTCTGATCTCGTCGTCCTCGTCCCCGCCCTCCCCGTCTTCCTCGTCCTCCTCGCACTCATCGTTTGGGTAGACCTCATTCGTCTTGAGGTCCACCAGCTGGGACACCATAATCATGAGGCGATCAAGTCACCCCTTGATCACATCCCAGTGGTCCTTGATCGCCGCCGCGATGATCTGGGCACACTCCGCCATCTCCGACACTCTCTCCGTCACGTCCTCCTCAGACCTCGTCTTCTTCCGAGGTCGCTCCGCCTCCTCTGCGTGCCGCTTCCGTTTCCTTGCCAGCCCTGTCCTCTCCTGGCCAGGCCGTTCACACCGTGCCTTTACATTGCAGCACTCCACGCATGATGTTGACTTTCCTGGACCAAGGGTGCAGTCCAGCCCCTGGTCCTCACACCTCCTGCACACCGGCACCGGCTCCGCTCGCCCCTTTCCCTTACTGGAGCTTTGCTCCTTTTCCACTCGCTCCGCCTGCGGTCCATTAGCCTTGTCTGTCCACATGTCGGCGGACTTACCCTCCTCCGGGCCTCCGCCTCCACCTCCGCACGTCGTCGCTCAGCCTCCTGCTCCGCCCTCCTCCGGGCTCCCTCCTCCGCTCTCCTCCGCTCCTCCTCCTTTCGCGCCTTCGTCCGATGCCTCCGCTCCGCCGCCTTCGCATCCCATAGCTTGTCCTCGTTATCGGCACACTCTGCCAGACACTCATTGTCCCACTCCCTGATGTCGGCATACTTGGACATGGTGGTACAGTACTAAGAGGTCCATAGCGGAACACCCGGACTTTATACCTCACAGGAGATTTCCACGCTCCGCTCCGTTTTTTCAACTCCGTCAATCAACGGTATCACGTGAACCTCAAGGGCCTTCAAGGGTTCAGGCCTAAGAGGGGGATACTGTCATATCCCGGGTTTCAAAAGCCAACTCCAGATCTTCCGGACGAACACCGGTATAACTCCAGACTATTTCCTGTCTTCTGCTCTGTTCATTTCTTCCGAACTGACATTAGTAAATTCCTATGACTTCCGTTTCTCATTTGCCTCCGTTCCCGTTCTTCCGAACTACATGTGCTTCATCCTTCGGTATTAGAACTACTCCAATGTCATTGCTCACTTGGAGCATGATCCTGAGGCTCCGACTCAGTAGAGCCAACACTTGACACTTCCGGTACATACTTCACTCCAACTCCGGACTTAGTCATCCGGATTTCCCTCCATATATAAACTCTGTAGTTTACTGCCTGTAGACCTCAGTTCGAATATCGACATAGACTATCAATGTAGACGACCGAGTCTATCTTCCTCTCGTTCTCCTTTGACCTTCGTTGAGGGCTTGACGCCCTCTCTCCTCCCTCCGACCCTCAGACCTCCGACCCTCAGACCTCCAGACCTCAGACCTCCGGACCCCGGACCTCTGACCTCTGACCCTCCATTCGAAATACCAGGGCACGATTCCGGTGCAAGGGCGTACCACATAAGGTGAAGCCAACGCCCCATTCGCCTCAACTCCGGAGTTCTGGAGTTGTGCAGGAGTCTGTCCATTCAGTCTTAACAACTTCCATCTCCAGTATCTGGAAAAGCCTGGACCTTATTCCACTTAATTCTGACATTCATTGCTTATGCAAATTTTTCTATCCTACTCTTCATCATCACCCTCATATTCCACCATCATCACTTCTGCTCCCTTCACTTCTAACCCTATCATCTTTGTATCTCCAATCTCCTCATCCAACTTCAACTTCTCTGACCTGTACTCATTCTTTATAGTTCAGGTAAACCTCTATCATCTTGAAATCCATGCTCTGCTTTATTTTTCAGTTTCACAAATCAACAGTATCACATGACCCTCAATGGCCTTCAAGGGTTCAGGCCTAAGAGAGGGATACTGTCACATCCCGGAACTCCAAAGTCCAACTCTGGTCACTTCAGGTTTACTCTGACATAACTCTAGACTGTTTCATGTTTCCTTTGTAGTTAATACACTCAGACTCATACATTAGTAACTTACCATGACTCAGTTGATTATTCACTTCCTTATGTTCCATTTCTCACTTAGATATCCCTGATACTAGTGCTCACCTAGAAGCACAGCTCCAAGGCTGTGCTCTGGAATCATTTTCCCTCTAACCCCTCTAATACATACTTTCTTCCAATTCCAGACTTAGTCATCTGATTCTCCTCCATATATAAACTCCATACTTTGTACTATATTTCCTGAGTTCAAAGTTCAACATAACAATATAACTACCCCTCTAGAACTTGAAGTTTTCTCAATCAGACTCCTTAAATTGTTGCACAACTTAAGCTCCAACTCACCTCCAACCTCCAATCCTCCATCAGTAAATCTGGGCCATGGATCCCTTGCAAGGGCTTACCACATAAGATGAAGCTGAAATCTCATCTCTCTAACCCAACTCCAGAGTTCTATGGTTATATCTGAAGTTTATTCCACACATCTGGCCTGAAGTTTAACACATATTCCCTTAACATTGTCAAACCAGATCCAATGTTAAAATGGCATCCCCCAAGGCAAAGAATAAGCAAAGGTAGTAAACCCAATTCCCAAGGCTGGACTAAGTAGTTCAGATAGCACTTTGATCAACAATACAGTTCTTTACCTAGAAGCAATGGTTTGGGGCATGCAGGCTAACTTGAAGAGTGCTAAAGTAAAGTTGGGGAATGCAATGAAGGAGTTGGTAGAGATGTAGGCTTATTGTCAAAGCAGCGCTTGCGCTTGGCCACTATGAGCTTTCCATCCTTTCTAAGCTTGGATGACAAGTCTGGCTTAGAAAGAGCAGATGCTCTAGAGTTGTTGGAAGTGTTGGTGGACTTCCCTTGGAACTCCTTAGAGAAGCCGGAAGATGAGGTGGAGGTGTTATTGGACATCTTGGGAGGATTACTAGAAGGCTTCACCTATTGGCTAACCTCTGATTTGTGCTCCCAATAATGAGTGTCAATGGCATGGGTGAGCTGGTGGAGTTTGGAGAGGGTAGGGGGTTTATTTTTATTGTCCAGCTCCTCAATGCATGCTTTGGGAGCAGGGAATTGTGGAGGGGCATGTGCCTGTGATGTGGAAGGGGTGTTGCATCAAGTGGAGAAGCTATGGAATTGCTTGACAAGGTCTGGGCCTTGGTAGCTGCTACCAAAGGCATTGAGCAGGTTGAAGCAGGGGGAAATAGAAAGGTTAGTAATCACTCTGGTGCACAATCTGGTGATACAAGTAACATTAGTGGTCATAGCTGGATCTGATGCAAGAGGGAGTTTAAATATACTGCTAAACTTTAGGCCAGATGGGCAGAACTCCAGGTGTAATTGCAGAACTCCAGAGTTAGGTTGGAGGATGGGACTTTGGCTTTACCTTATGTGGTATGCCCTTGCAAGGGATACATGCCCTGGATTTACAGACAAAGGATCAGAGCTTGGAGATGGGTTAGAGCTTAAGTCATGCAATGACTTAAGGTGTCTGATCAGGAGAACTTCAAGTTCTGAAGGGGTAGTTATCTCGATATTTAAACTGAGGAGATATGGTACAAAGTACAAAGTTTATATATAGAGGAGAATCAGATGACTAAGTCCAAAATCAGAAGAAAGTATGTACTGGAGGAGTCAGAGGGAAAATGGTTCTAGAGTGAAGCCTTGGAGCTATGCTCCTAGGCAAGCACTAATATCAGGGATGTCTAAGTGAGAAATAGAATGTAAGGAAGTGAGTAATCAACAGAGTCATGGTAAGTTACTAATATATAAGTCTGAGTGTATTAACTACAAAGGAAATGCAAAACAGTCTAGAGTTGGACTCTGGAGTTCTGAGATGTGACAATGACTCAAATGAGATATTATTTCAAAACTACCAGACAAAACTCAGGGTGAGATGATTTGAATGATATTACCAGATTAATCTAGGGTGAAATAGAGATCTCTAGGCAAATACCAGTTCTATGTGTTTGAGTTCTTTATTTAGAGTCTACAATATCTACAGTGACTCCAAAAACCCTTTCCATGTTGGGCTTTTTGAGAGTGTGTGAAATATACTGCTAAATTGCATGGGAATTTTGCTCAGCTTTGGTGGAGATTTAAATAGTACATACTCTTGGCTACATGATTGCCCCCTATGTCATGT
>JBBPKC010000473.1:1888-17613 GCA_038089055.1 Tylopilus aff. balloui
CGCTCTTTCCTACGCTCACACGGGTCGTCGTCGATACGAAAGCTGGACGAACAGACGATAGTTGACGTGACGATGGATGATGGGTAACCGGCCATGTGGACCTCCCTTTTTTCTCTTCTTTTTTTTTCTCGGTTTGTTGCATCCTGGACAAGGATACTCGGCACGCGATGACATCTGCGCATCCACGCAGCTCAAGCATGGGTTGCTCCTTGCTTTGTAGGCTAGCAACGCGTCGAGTGCTCCAGTGCTCCCTTCCAGTGTGTCCTGCAATTCATGCAACCATCATCACCTGACGTCTTACAGGAACTCGGTCGGACGACGAGCCCACAGATGACACACAAGCAAACGATATTTCAGAGATTTCAATAAGGTGGGGAAAGAAAATTAAAAAGCGACATCAGTCCTCTTCATTTCTGCCTTAAATGCTCGCATTTATATAAAGGAGAGAGTAAACAGTTTGAGCAGCTAAAGACGAGGACCACGCGTCAAAGGGAGTGGGGCAATGTCTGCACACAGGGCCCTCTAGTTCTGAACGAACCCCTTGCCTTTGTAGCCTTCCGACGAGATGCCTACACGCGGTACCAGGGAAGGAATGGCGGGAATAAGTCGCAGAAAATAAGATCCAAGGACGGGGGTGGCAGCCAAGAGGAGAACTACGTACCCGAGAGAGGATCCAACTTTTGCTCGCGTGCACGCTCGTTCGAGGCATTTTGCCATTCCCGGGAGAGCGTCTTGGGTGGTGGTGGTGCTACAAACAGAACGCGGCGTCAGCGAGCATGCAATAATTCCGAGCGGCCCCACGTCAAGAGGAGGCGTCGCGGAAGAGGGGACGACGAGAAAGAATGAGCGACCCACTTCGCGAACGAACTGCCAGCGAAAGCAGACCTGCGACGCCGACAAGGCCCATCGTGTAGAGAAAGACTTTGAGGCCTTGACCTGGCGGGCTGACGGGGGTCCGGGGGCCATGTGGGCCGAATGCGACGTAGTAAGCTGGTCGTGTGGTCGTTCGTGCAGATCGCCGTGGGTCGTGTCGCGTATATCGCGCATGAGGCATGGTACGAGCGGAAGAGAACGGAGAATGAGTATCACGTCGCCCAAGCAATAAAAAGGAAAAGGAGGGGAAGCACGACGGACGACGGGACAGACGCTCGGACCACCCGCAGGGCAAGAAGAGGACGAGGAACGAGGAGGTGAGAAGACGAGAAAGCTGATGGTACCCACCTGCCTTTTTCTCGTCTACCGACAACGACTTCCAGTCCTTTTTCTGAATCTCCTCGAGCTGTGTTTGCACCGTCTCTCGGTCGGCCTTGGAGAGCTTTTCCCACTGGGCTTCGACGTTGCTCAGCGGGATGAGCAAGGGTGCGTTCGCGCTCGTCGTCGTCGTCGATGCAGACGCGGCCGTGGTGAGACGGCGAAGGGCGAGACGGTGAATAGGTCGCGCTACCACACGGAGAGCCTGCATTTTGGGAGGAAGTGAAGTTCACGTCTATAACGTATACGTAGAGTTGAAACGTCGAGTCTAGTCGGGCACAATCGGACTTGGTAGCAAAGGAGAACGAGAGTTGGCAAAATCTCCGACAACAGTGAACACCCGATGGGCTCTACCGGGTCGACAACAACCTAGAACTAAGAATTGAGGCCAGTTCGTATTTCTGCGTGCTCGTATCAACGGTACCTGGTTAACATGACCCGCAAGATGTAACATCAAGAAAGAAAAAGGGACGGCGCAAGAAAAACTGGATCACGAAAGAACATAGTGGTGAAAAAAAAAGGGAAGAAAAACACTCAGTAGCTAGCAATACAAGGCGGGGGGATATCACAACGCTGCGCACGACATCGCTTCAAGCGCCCTCTCCACCCCCGACACCAGGGCAGTCGCGCGAAATGTGTCTGGCAGTGCCATGAGCAGACAAGATAGTGTGCAGGGACGAAACATACCCCTCTGAGCCACACGTGTAGCAAGCGCGTCTCTGTGGCTGAGGGCAATCTCGACTGATATGTCCCTACGACAATCCCGTCAACTTGATCCGTCACACGACCGATATCACGCCACGTACGATTCCAGAACAGTTGTAACATTTAGATCCTTGAACGCAGTCGCGCGACAGATGGCCTACACCACCGCACGTGTAGCTAAAAGAAAAGGGTCAAAACATGTCACTGAATCGAGCTCAGAGACAAGGGATGCACACCAAGTTTTACTCCCACCGCTAAAGGCCCCATAGCCTCCGCCATACCCTGGATTGGCAACGGCATCGGGGCACGCGCGCGCAATATGCCCGACTTTACCACAGCGGTAACATTCTTGGCCGGAACTACCACCCGAGAAGCCGCCACCGAATCCGCCACCGAATCCGCCACCGGCATTCTGGGGGCAGTCACGCGACTGTACACCGAAAGAAAGAGTGTCAATACCATGCTGAGACGGCACGGTCCCCAAAAGACACCCACAATATGACCTTCCTGACCACACTTGTAGCAAGACTTGGTCCTGGTTTCCATCGTGCACTCGCGCGACACGTGACCCTCCAACCCACCTGAACCCGTGGCATGGGTCAGAGAAAAAAAAAGGAATCGGGGTCAGTGCCTACGCAGCTCTTCATGCGAGGATAACACGGAAACGAAAGGAGAAACCATGCTCACAGTTGTAGCTGAGAAACGAAACGCCACGATCAGCAACAAATACGAGTTGGCTCAACCCCACCGATTGAGTCGAGAATCAAGACATTACCATGTAGGCGTGCCAGCTTTGGGACAGTTGGCAGCTTGATGGCCGACTGACGTCGAACGTATATGCACGTGAAGAAGGCCAAGGAATCAATGTCATTTCAAGGGGACAATGGTGATCATGATGTTTTTCGGCGCGTTGAATTTTTGGGACGATCACATCGGTCATCGGTACGATATGGAAAGCAAAAAAGAACACAGCGGTCCACGTCAGCACCGCTCAGCACACGGATGAAAGAAGAGAGTGTAGATAAAATAGATGGGAAGGCTAGGTAGAGGTGATCTTTGTCGCCGACGACAAAAGTCACGGTAGGAAAGGCAAGACGAGCAGCACGAAAACACCACGCACAGCCTCCACAGTTGAAACATCCACGAGCACCCGACATCGTGAGTCTTGTTCAAAGAGAATCTGGAAGACGGGCGTCAGGGGGGGAGAACTGGTCAGACGGCGAGCTCGTTCGCGCACAAAACGAGCCCGATGTAGACGTCGACAGCGACTAAACGTACTTTTTCTGCAAGTCTTTCGGAGAAGTGAGAGTGGAGTGGACGAGGAGAAAGAAAATAAAAGAGATCACACGGTGCAAAGTACAACACGTGCTCAACACGTGCACGACTAAAGTCCCCTGTCTACGTCTGGTTTGTCCTTGTCTTTACCCTTTTCCACCTCCTTATTGCCCTCCTCGCTCTTCTTCTTCTCCTTTTCATCTGCGCCCTCCTCCATCTCCGTGCGCCCAATCGTCGCCTTGTTGTCCACTAACGCGTGCAGCGCAATCACCGCCCGCAGCAGCGTGCTCAAATACACCACCAGCAGCTCGTCGTTGGTACTCGACGTAAAGCTCTGCGTCAGCGCCGGATCGCTCAGATCAGGAAGGAGATTTAGGGCATCCTGTAGGTGGTAAATGATCTGGTGGTTCACGGGCAATGTGCCCGCGGCCACGTCCAAGAGGTAGCCGTGTACATCACGTAGCCGAGATTGAAGTCCCTGCAACGATGCAAGCTGCTCGCTTACACGTGTGGAGAGGGTCGTCGTCGTCGAGTCTTTAATGTCCCGGAGGAGATGTTCCACCCCTATCTCTTCGGCTTCTTCGGCCTCTATCGCGGAGGGGACGTGGAGGAACGTTTTGCGCGTCTCTGTGCCGTCCTAGGGAAGCGGGATCATTGGAAGCACAAGGCAATAAAGAGAGGACCCATACGTCTTTGATCTCTTCGACAGCGTAGTAGGCATCGGTAGGGATTCCGACCGTGTCCGGTCGTACATCGACGATGACCATGACAGGTTTGGCGATATACCGCTTGAACAAGTCGTTGATTTCTTGATCCGACGCTCTCAGCTTGGGTCCCGTGTGATACCACCCGATCATCCGTTCTCGGGCTAGCCAGCTTGTCGGGATTGATTCTTGGAACTGAACGAGGCGTGACGTACCGTTTACCTTTTTGAACATGTCATACATGCCCTCGATGTAGTTGTGGTCGAGGAACCACGTCTTGCTGTCCTTTTCGTCTTCCTCGAATGGGATACCAAATGAATTGGCGACGTTGATCGTCTTGCCATTGTCCTGCCCCAGTAAGACGCCGACGACGCGTTTGGATGAGCTGCGGGATACAGACCGGGCATGGTGGTCTGTCACGGACAAGAGGACGAGCGGGTGTACGACTGTGAAGCACCCATACATCGGTGACGTATGCGATCCGAGCAAAGAGTATGTATACTTACTGACAGTGGTGCTCGCGAGGGCTGTTAGCTGTGGAGACGGTCAGAACAATGATATATGACGAGTGGGAGCTTACCTGCTCGGTCGTGGATGCGACCATGGCCACTACTGGAACCGATACGGTATGGGCTGAACTCCCTCAGTGGAGCACGCGCGTTCGTATTGACACTTATTTTGACTTGATCTCGAGGGTACAAGCAGATAACATCAGCAAACCTCCACACCACTTAGTCAAACTTAAAGGCCTTTTCACCACATGACGACGGTGCAGTTGTATGCTAAATTACAAGAGTACAACCTAATCGAGACAGTAACGAGGTCATATCGACAAGTTAGCCCAACTTTGCACGCACGAAATACAGACACCCCACCATCAAAGTTCTCCTATGACCCTCCACCTTGCCTGGCCTTTTTTGCTTGCACGTTCAACAGACGAAAGGTATTTATTCGAAACCTTTGCGCGGTGTCCGGCGAACCTGGGTCTATTTCTTGCGCTTGCTCTTGCTGCCCGTTATCGAAGATGCCGCCCCAACCGTCGTCGGTGTCGTCATCTGCACTTCTTGCGGGGCCTGTGAATGTGCACCGTCCGCAATCATATCCGACTTGCGCTTCCGTCCGCGCGTCCCCGGTCCCGTTCTTACACTCGCGCCCATACCGGAAACGGGAGTCCCAAGCACACCATTCACCGTCCCAGCGGGAGCCTTGAACGACCACATCCCATGTAGCTGTGGTACGTTCGTACCACCCCCAACGCCCTCGCCCCCATCCTGCGACGCAACTTCGTCCAAAAAGGCATGCAACTGTTTCGAGGACGCGCTTCCGATCTTGGACGGATCCGACACCCTGGGCACGACCACCGTCGATGGGTCCAGTCTCTCCGCTAACTTGTCAAGCTCCCCGTCTTCCTCGTTCGCGCGCGGCATGTCCATTAAGAACGAGTCAAAGTCAAAGTCCTGGCCACTACCCAGGTTGACGGATGGGAACATGTCCAGGTCACCAGAGGGCAGTGGTAGCGCAGGCGTACCTCCCCCACCACTACCCCCTACGTCAGTTTCTGTGTGAGGTAAAACAGAATCCAGCGTCGTGGGATCGATGCCCAGACTCTGGATGAGCGACTGTATGTTGCTCTGCAACTCGTCCACGTCATCGTTGATCTCCGCTGTATTCTTGTATGTCTTTTGAAGTCGATCTTCTTCTTGTTGGAGGGCAACCTGATCTAAGTCAGAAGGGGCTCCGAGAAGGGAGAGCGTAAACGGCGACAACGCATTAGCCGCCGTGTAGTCATATGTCGAGGATGGTCGTAGTGACGTATTGCCACTGGGTTGAACGCTTTCCGAGGTTGAATTGATACTGGGAGTGTACTGCTGAGAGGAGTTGTTATAGGGTGATGGTGCGATGAGCTGTTGCTGGTGATGAGGTTGGGCCGTAGGGGAAAATACATCGGGGGAGATAGACTGAGACGCGAGTGCCGCGAGCAGTTTCTGCATTTGTGTCGGCGAGTTCAAGACAGAGGTTAATGCTGTTTGCACGATATGGTCGTTGTTCGTTTGTGAAGGTGCAGGGTTGGTTGTAGGCAGCGCGAGCGACGTGGCATGCGTCGCGCTTGAAGGTGGGGCTAATGGCACTGGTCGAGTCTCTCGGGGGATGAGGCGTGGTTCCGTGGCAACCGGCGTGGGTGCGTCAGTGACGCTCGGTTCGACAGAAGCAAATCTCGGCGTCGTAAACAGCTCCGAAGGCTGTGCAGTCGGCGTATCTAACGACGCCAAGGAACCTGAGGCTCAAGAGATCAACAGGAAGAAGGACGGGATCACCCAAGACGACACACCTGCCGAATGCGCCGACCGTGTACTCTCCATGCTTGACCTCGACTCCTCTTCCGCAACTTCACTCACGTTCGCCTTGTGTCCAGTCTGACCATCTGCAATCAACAACCTCTGAGGCTTCCTTGCCACCACAGCATGCGACGTATCATCGTCCTTCTCGATCTGGTTATCACCGTGCCCAAATACCCCCGCCAAAAACTTGAGAATCCGGTTGATGGTATCCTGGTGCTTCTTATGCCTCTCCCGCGCCATCATCGCCTCCTGCCACAGATGCTGGTTCGAGCTCTTCAGCTCGTTCAGATCAGCCGAGATGGCTGCCTGATGTCGCTTTATCGCCTGTATCCCGTTTACGATCGAGTTGATGTCCAACAGCTGGTTCGCCGACAATGTGCCGACCGCGCCACCCCCTGCCACGTCCTTGGCCGCGGAAGTAGGCGCTGCATGCGCATCGTCGCCCGCTGCAGGCTTCCTACGCTGTATGAGACACAGCATGTCTGGTTGGCCACGCAGAAAGTGGGGGTGTTCAAAGTTCCAGAATTCCGTGTCCGAGTCGGAGCGGAGGACGCCTTGTTGGAGGTGGGGGATCTTGTGAAAACCATACATGTTGAGTTGGCGGACAAAGGAACTGAACCTGTTGTGCTTGAACCAGCGTCCGAGGACTTCGCTTGCGAATCGCTCTTGGTCGAGGACTGAAAATGAAGAGGGGGAGCGTACGTGAGTACGACGCGAGTCTGGGCGCGTATTTGGAAAATGCCCACCAAAGAAGGAGTCACCTGTATCAGACCATCGTATGAGATCTTTGTTCGTGGGGTCATTGACCATCCTATCGAATACCAAGTGGGCGAAGTAGATGAGCATATCATGAGCCCCTGGGTAAAGAGAGGACGTACTCATATAGTTTCTGAAGAAAAGCAGGGACGAACTGCCTGACTGGTCTGTTCAAGTGAGACGAACTTCCCCTCGGTGCTACTGTGAGCGATACTTGCTGGTCGGCCATCGTCGTGGTCGACTTCGTGAGTCGGCATTTATGGTGCGGGTCTCAAGTATATCGCCAGCACAGGACGAAACACGTAAAAATAACTTACTAATGTTGTCATGCAACTGACCCTAACCTTTCTCGGCTTAGGTTATCACACCGCGGTGTACTTGTCTCCAAGAGCTAATTCATCGTGGAGCAGGTAGAAATGTATTAGGATGCAACATACAAGTCTCAGAACTGTACCCTACGCTCCGCTACAACAACAACAACAACAGATATCTGGCGCAGGGTTCACTATCAAGATTACCAGCCCACCAACGTCACCCCTCACAGCCCTCCATCTCCATCTTCTTCTTGATCTCTTCTCTCAACATCATGATCCGGCTGTCCAACCTGGACGACAAATCCATCTCACGCGTGCACAATCCGGTCGCCGCCGCTAGCATTTCCCTCGCCACCTTGAATGTCTCCCTCCAGGCTGCTGTTGGCCCCTTCTCTTCGCTCACCGCTTCCTCCGATTTATGTCCCCGTTCTGCGGCCTTTCGCTCACCATCCCTCATCTCTAAGACCGCGAGCTCGAAATAGGCGACAGCGTTAACCCAAGTGCTGATTTCGACCCCCGCACCGTGCTTCAAGGCGTCGTTAAGTAGTGCTCGCCCAGTTACGTAGTCTCCTATCGTGCGGTGAACGATACCGAGGATAACAGACCGGATAGCAAGCTCGTCAGGCGTATCGAGGTCGAGTTTGGTATTTACCAACATAGCAGGTTGGGCATGCATATGTTGACTCGCGATTTCAACGGGTGGTGTGAGCTTACTCAAGTCTTCGATGTGAGCGAGCGCCGTGGTTTCGTTGATGTGAGCATGAGTATTCCAAACTATCAGTCCAGGTCAGTCAGGACACAATGCTAGCCAACTCTTATTGGACTGACAAATGGCGAATTCTAAGAATTGATGGTCAGAATGATGATTTGAAAATGGGTATAATTAAGACACCGACCCTCTGCAGGACTAATTCTGATCGCTTCCACGTAGCGGTCAGGATTACCGCCGTATCGGACTTGTTTTCTTTTGTAAAATTCCACTTCAAACCGAGCCGTTGAACCTCAAGTGCATAGACCGAGAAATCTTAGACATACGCTTCCTTTGAATGAAAACCTCCGTAGGCATCTTCCGCCTCCCAGCATTGATGATTTGGGGAATCTTGTCCAGTAGGCTCTGTGCCTCGTCTAACCTGCCAGACGACACATAGCACCCTAAGATGAATGGATGCGAAACGTTCGAGGACACTCGATTTAATAGAACTGACCTGCAGCGATGAAAAGGTATGTAGCATGACTCCTGCCGGGGTTCAGCATACTCTAGCAAGCCCGAGGAACGATGAAACTCACCAGCTGTTCATTTTCATTAACTGCAACAACATCTCCGCGGACTCTCCATATCGTCTGAACCCAAGTAGCGTCCACGCAAGCTCAAAGGCGAGCTGCCCAGCAAGTATTGAGTATCCGTCAGAACGAGAACCAAGAAAGGAAATACCAGTGCATCCGCTTGGGGAAACGTTTCTGATCTATCGGGGGAGAGACCCTCTCTTAACGTTTCGATTGCCCCTTCGGCATCTCGCGTCATACGCTGGATTTTCGCCTAGTGGGCAATCAATAGCTCATCGCGATCATCCAATCGGGGAAGACAGCTTGCCCACCTTATTCAGTATCCATAATGTACCCTTTGGGTACCGCGCAGACGCTCTGGGGCATTTTGGAAAAGAGTGGCTTGACCACGAGAGAAGTGACACACTTATTTACGATCCCTTTGTATTGCCTCACGATGTGCTCTTCGTCCGCCTGGTATCCAGTCATGAGTAGTATGACGCCATAATATGTCATCAAAACCAGCCTTGAATTCGGGACGGATATAAACGTCACACGAAGAAGCGGACCGCGAAAAAATACGCACCCCGCGAATACGGAGTGTACGTCCGATCGAGCGGCAGAGACGGCCAGCGCCCGAAGGGCAAGTTGGCGGTCATGGTTGTACCCAAAGAAGCCTACCACGACCCTAGGATAAGACAATGACATCAAGGACCTTCCTTCCAATGGGTTTGTCCGTTACCTGACTTTGGAAGGAAGGAGGGAAAGTACAAGATTGAACAGCCCGTAGCCTTGACTCAGCAGACCGCGTTGAGTGACGCAGGGTAATGACTGGGCATCAGCAGCTCACCAAATGCAGCACCCGACAGGATCAATTCTTCGACCGCGCCATTTGATGGGTTGCTCTTGCTACCTAGAGAGGGTGGGGGAGGTGAAGATGCCGAGGACGCAAAACCCCATCGGGCGAGCAATCCCGACTGTCGTGTCTGCGGAGCAGAATATATTGTAGACGACTGAACGCTGTGAAACGATCCTTTGCGAGACGGCGCAGGGGTTTGTCCTGGGGTAGCATACTCGTCTAGTCCATTAGGGTATAAGGTCTTGAACAATCTAGAAATTTGCGTATAAGTTATCACAGAGAAGCAATGACTTATCAAAAACGACATACTTGGTGAATTTTGAATGAGCACTAACATGTGCATGTCAACCACGTAGAAACGGGAAAAACCTCATGGAAAGACTTGCCTATTAAGCTCGTATCTGTAGGATCTTAGGAATACTGCGAAACTGTAGAATGATGGACAACTGACAGGCATTGTAAATATCCTCTGTACGACTCACTGCAGACGACAGGACACACAGCATCAGTAGGGGACCGTCAGGTGCGAATGTGTCGAATACCTCAGTGCATGCGTCAGTCCCAGCAGAAGGACTGCATCGGTATGCAAAACCTCCCACTCTATACCAGGGGTAAACCTATGAGAAGGTTTGAACGACTTGGCCAGCTTGGTATACTTTTTCGCTTCCGTCTGTGATGACTCAAGGCATCGTGTGGCGTCTTCCATGAGTTCGGGCTGACAGCGGAGGATTACGATCAGGGGTTATGTATAACCAAAGAGTAAATGTGAAGACCTCCATGCCAAGCGCCGCTTTGAGGAACGCACACACGCCAAGGCCCATGAGGTGGAAGGGAGAGTCACAGTGACGGTCGGCACTGAACAACTCGACCGCACCGATCAGGTCATTGGCAAAAAGGAGGTCGAAGCCTTGACTGGCGAGACGAAGACCCTCAACTGGATCCATACTGGCTGTCCCACGAGTTCTTGGTGGTGGATTGGTAGATTGATAGGCGGGTTTGCGTGGGTCTGAACCGACGCCAGACTCCGGTTTCCGACGGCAGTGCTCCGTGCTCATCGTGAGGCTGTACCAGAGAAAAAGTTACCAGCGGGACAACTGAACGAGCACCTACGAGGTCCTGGAAGGCTGGGGGATCGTCGTGCGCATATCGATAGTAACAGTTCTCGGCAAGTTGACCAGACCAGTATTACTTTGGTAACCAACCTATGTTACTAAATCGGCTCCCAGGTAACACAGAATTCCCTCGCCGGGAGCTTTCAGACAACTCCCTCGTTGAAGCACGACATTTAGCGGGTTGGATACGCGACTTACTAGCCCGTTATTATTCACAGCATCGTTCTAAGAACTAGAGCTGACTGGGCTATCAACTTTGTATCGTCGGCTGCTGCCAACTAGTATTTAGTGTCCGGAAGCTCTGCGTGAATATGGTCTGCAAACGCGCCACTAACTTATATCAAGTACGGTATTTGCTCACTGACCCGCCGTGTAGCTCGTAAATCGCGTGTAACCTCGAGTTTCATTCGAATGATAAAGGTAGCAGAGGTATACCGCGTGCAATCCAAAGTCCGACGCCAGACAGGACTTGATTTGTTACACTACAGATCTCCGTGGCGTAATGACGGTACGACAGATCACGACGGCCTCCCTCAAGCAGCTCAAGAACACCGTCATCGGAAATCCATCCGCGAAACTTGCTCTTGCTCGCGACACTGCTTTTATCCACTCGTACGTTCTCATCTTCGCATATCCGCATTCCATCCTCGTTCAGCCCCAATTCAAGTCTCGTAGACTGCCTTAACCATCCACCCGCGTCCGCAGAACCCCAGAGCTCACAGGATGATATCCGTATCGAAGCTGCGCACGTCATATCTTCCATCTCCTACGGTAGGTACTAGTAGTCCCACGCCCATCTCTCTCATTCTCTCCTTCATGTCCGGCAGGTTCCGAGGCTGCACTCGCCAGTTTGCTTCGTGCAAATGCACTTCAAGCGATCGTCCGTGCCCTGTCCATCCCGCACACCATTGCAATTATCTCCCTCAAATCCGCGCTAGCACGCGCCTTGCGTGTGCTTGCCAGCGCTATCGTCGAAGTAGCTGGCCCAACTCTTGGCCCAATTCGAATATATTCCGCTCAGTTTCGATCAGAGGCAAAGATCGCGCTCAACTATCTTTTCGAGGTCGGTTTTCGCTCTAGCACGCGTGCTATACACAGACTGATATTTTTCGCATCCAGTTCGACTACTTGGACGTGTACCTTCCTCTCCTGGCCGATCTTTCGATGCAGACTTCGGTTTCTATCGCACAGCTCATCGGAGCCGTGGTTCGCACAGAAGTACACAGAAACGCGGTCATTGAATGGCTACCACGTTTGGAGCGCCAGCGCGAAGTCAAAAGCAGGCGTGGTTGGGAGAGGTCTGGGGTGGTACATGTTACGACCAGACACGGTGCCTGGGTCATTCGGACTTTGATCGCAATGATTCAGAAAAAGGATCTCAAGGCGTGTTTTTTTTGTTCACGCCCGTTTCCCCAGGCATTGACTTGAGCTTAGACGCAAGACTCTGCGTTGTGCGGTCTCGCTGCGCTTGCTTTGGATAACCCGCCTGTTGCTAGTGCGTTGGCGAGAGTGCCAGCCGACGGTAGTAAGCACACTGGCTGCATATATGCGCTTGATGGTCACCCTGTATGAAGTTGTCTCACCTCTTGCTTCGGTGTTATCCTTGACCAAGAGCCGTGTCACGGATGTTCAACTCGCAGCATCATTATGGTGAGTCTCTTCAACACGACCTCTCTCCCTTCTGCTCAACATGGCGTGACAAGCGCTACGAACATTATTCGTGCACAAGCAAACAACCACCCAGGTACGGTGGACCCTGCAGCTGCGCTCACGGTGATTCAAGTTCTTAATCGCATCCTGATTTCCCCTTCCGAGTCGCCACAAAACCAAACGAAAGCTTGCCACACACTTTGTTCGTACCTTTATCCATTGGCACGAAAGGCTCTTAGATATGTTCTTGGCAGCTTTGCTTGTCAGGGACGAAAAAGATATTTGCCTAGAGGTTCATGATCGCGGGGTCCTAGCCAGCGTAGCAGCTCTCGTGAAATCCATCACTCCCCTCGACCAGCCTTCAGACTGGGACATCGACGAGTCTGAGAGAAAAGTCATTCTCCGTGAGGTTCGCACATACCCTCTCACCTCCATTTCCACCGCTCATAACCACCTTGTCACATAGGCAGCACTCATGACGATAGCCTCCATTGCCCTCTTTGACAGAGTTATCAAGCGCGATCTGGCTGACAACATCCAGCTGATACCTCTCTTCCGAGCATGTCTTACGCATAAAAGTGTAGGGGTACGCGTGGCGGCTTGTCAATGTATCAGAGCGCTCAGCCGTGACGCCGCAATAATACGAACGAACCTCACCGACAGTGGAGCTGGGTTGGCTTTATACCAGGTATTCAAGAAGGAGGATGAAGATCCACGAGTCATATTTGCAGCATTGGCTGTGGTGTGCAACCTCGTTAACGACTTTTCGCCTCTGAGACCTGTAAGTACTACACCGTGCTCCCATAAGAGTCTATTGAGGAGAATGGCCGCCAGGTCATGCTTGCGGATGGCTTACTTGCGCGGTTGATGCGGCTTTCTAAAGTAGAGGATCAAGAGATCCAGATGGGTGTCCTGTGGGCGCTGAAGAACTTGTTGTGCAAGAGTAGCCTTTCTACTAAACAAATGGTGATGACGCAGCTCAGATGGAATCACCTTGCGGAGTATGTCTCTTGGCTCATTGCATGCCATCTTCTTACTGATTGCTCGATTCTGTCTTCAACACAGACTCGTTAGTGACGTAGATCCTCAGATCCAAGAGCAAGCATTTTGCATTCTTCGAAACCTGGCCGAGGACGAAGAAGGCATCACTCTCATATTTGACTCAATGGGGGAAGATCTCGTTGCGTCTTGCATTTCCGCAGGCCTCGACTCTTCCAGCGAACCCGTGACGCGTGAGGTAGGTCCTTTCCCGAACCCCCGATCGCACAATTTCTCGGGCCGCTCACATTTTTTCAGACCGCTTATTTCCTTGGCAACCTCTCCAACGGCACGCAAGCACAGCAGGACATCATCTTTACCCACCCGCCCATCCTCGACCTCGTGCATTCATGCATGGCAGACGGGAAATCGGGCGTTCGTTCCCCCCTCGTGTCATGCGTGCTCAATCTGCTGACGAGTAATCCGAGACGACGGCGAGAGCTCATTGAGGCCGGGTTCGTGTCGACGTTGAAGCATCTGTGTGACTGGACGGGTTCAAGCGGGGGCGCTATCGGTATCGGCACCGTGGGCGTTGGGATGAGTGTGAGCCCTGCGGGCTTGGGGGGTGGCGGGAGACTAGGCGGGGCGAGCATAGGGGTGGGGGTTGGGCATGGGAACCGCGAGACACCTGATCAACCCCGAGGACGATAAGGACGCAGCGGGGCTGGCGAGGAGAGTATTGGATTTAATGGATACGTCTGTAATTGGGGATATGCTTCATGGGTTTGTTTCGTGAGTTAGGGGATTGTGCGAGTACTTGTGAGTTCGCACCTCCATGGGTGGACTGATCCGATCCCCTCTACATAACGGGACGAAAACGCGCTGATCGGACCACTGAGAATACTTAAACTGATGACCCAGATCCAGGCGTGTTTATGGCCAGATCTCCTGGACGTGTCCTGTTCTCGTTCAGATAGTCTCTTGGAACGAGAATGCATGGTGGTGCGGCAGACCACCCTAGAGTGAGCACCAAAAGTATGTTCATCAATACCGAAATCGTCGACACCAAGCGGGAACCTCGCGCTGCGACGAGTCTAATCCACGGAATGCGTGTTTTGTTTGCATGCACCAAGAGTGGGCCTGGGATAATCCTACGACTTCATTCCTGTCGATTTTCAAGATGGTCGGGGCCGAACTGGGAAGGGGAAAGAGTGTGGTTAGCTTTGACACGCGGCGGGGCCACGGCGCGATATCATTGGGCCAGAACAGGGCGTTTCTTATGGCCATCCGACCCGGGAGGACAGCTTGCCATGGCCTTCCCTTACTGTACACACGACCGAAGGGGAGCGAGCGAACAGAGGTTGTCTCCCCCGTCCACAGTGTCCACTCTCGGGAAAGAAAAAAAGGGTTTCGCGAGAAGCTTGCTGGAGGCGGACACAAAAAGATGCTGAAAGACAAAGCCGACTTGTCCTTCAACTGCCGCTAATGGGAGGAGGGGATGTTCACCGGCACCTATCGAGAGACCACGGTCGACGGAATGCAGAGTGCCGTTCACCTCGATCTCCTGAGTCGGGTTGCGAGTCACCACGCGTCCACTACAAACGAGCAGGAAATACAACGGTGAAGTGTCCCCCATGTTTATAGGCAGGGACACAAAGTCGTGAAGGAAATGGGCAGGGACCATCGGTGTCGC
Organism: Tylopilus aff. balloui; assembly: GCA_038089055.1. NCBI lineage: Eukaryota > Fungi > Basidiomycota > Agaricomycetes > Boletales > Boletaceae > Tylopilus > Tylopilus aff. balloui. The sequence continues at coordinate 16,788 of JBBPKC010000473.1, forward strand.
TAGTGCTGGAAAGAAGCAAACGACAGTAACCCGTACGTACGAGTAAAAGGCAGCGGCAGTGGCAGTTTTGGGTCGAGATGGGGTTGCTCAGTCCCCATAGCAGCTTGTATGAGCACAGATGGGATCGATGTCTTGTTGACTCGGAACAGCCAACTATGGCGAGCCGGATTGTGACACGCTCTCGATTTCGCCCTGATCCCGCTTGCTGTGTTCCCCACCACACCAACACCGCATGGGATCCCCTCAGGACGTTCTTCTCGCAACCCAATAACCCTATGACTGCGCAAAATAAACCACCTTCACAGACCCAGCAACGACAGAAGCACTGGAAACGCTCTCGCATTTATACACCGTAGCGCCATTTGCTTGTGTGCCTTCCCTCTCCCATGCTCAAAGTCCAGCACAAAGCGCCAGTGGTGGCGGCGGCGATGACGACGGCTAGAGTGACCTAGATTCCAAGGAAAATGCACCAACAGAAGGTGAACCGGGGGTCACAGATGTCTTTAAAGAGACCACAGCGCGCGCGCGCAAGAACCTTCGAAAAGACATCGAGAACAAGCTTGCAGAGGGCAGTCAGGATTTCTTGAAAGCGTTCGGAGAGGTCGATCAAGTACGTCGATAGCCGTATCATTTCTGTTTTGGCCTGATACACACAGTTAATTCTCTCTTCTGGGATGGACCTAGAAAGTGGACGATCTGCAAAAGATCGTGGCGGAGATGCGACAGCAGTGTGACAATGCCGAGGGTCAGCTGAGGAGGCGAGCCGGTCACTGCTAGAGCAAGCAGAAAGCCTGAGGCGTGAGAGGTAGGCGCCGGGTTTCAACAT